>PVKN010001465.1:16805-51895 GCA_004027915.1 Capromys pilorides
GGGGGGGGGGGGGGGGGGGGGGGGGGGGGGGGGGGGGGGGGTGCTGAGAAGCTGTGTCTGCTGCCAGCTGTTTTCTCCTCTGCCCTCTGAGGAGCCCATGGGTTTGCAGAAGCTCCTCTCACAGGTGCGTCCAGGGGGCGGCAGGTGTGTGAGGACAGAGGAGCAGTCTTAGTCCCAGAACAGGTCTCCACATGGCGGTGCAGGCCTGGACTCCCAGCACTCTGGGAGGCTGAGGCGGAAGGGTCCTAGCTAAGGCCTCCTTCCAAGTTCTCACCATGGCTGCCTCACCCACACTCCAGGGAGGCGCTTCTAGGCGTGGAGAGCAGTGCTTGGCTGGTGGGCCTGCCTAGGAGGTGGCAGGGCCCTGGGAGCAGGAGGGCAACCCTCAGCTACCACCCCTCCTCCACAGCTGCCCGAGGGAGAGGGGGATGGGGGAAGCCGGAAGCCACAGGGGCCTCGACAGGTTCCCCTTCCTGCCTCACCCAGAAAGAGGAAGGTCCGGGGAGCAGCCTGTGAAGCCGCCTCCCATGGTGGCTGGGAGGTCCTGAGATGGGTCACCCATCCCTCCCGCCACACTAGCGGGGAGAGGCTATGGTGGAGACAGATGACGCAGGGAGCGGCATCAGCGGCTGGGCAGACATCCTGTGCCACTCCCTCAGGACCCAGAGAAGCTCCATAGCCCCCTTGCAGATGTGTACCTGGTCAGCCACGGAGTGAAACTAACTCTAAGGGGAGAGCCTGCGGACCTCTGGGCAGCCCAGACTCTGTGGCTCCAAAACACCAAAGTTCCTCACAGTAAGAGAAACAGGGCCCAGAGAGGGCAAGGACCAGCCAGGGTCACAAAGGGGCCTGTGGGGAGCCAGCGCTGGAGCTCCACCCATGCAGAAGGCAGAGGCCTCTGCCTAGGATTAAGAAAGAAAGTCACCTTCGGGGGTGCCCAGCCCAGCCCAGTACCTTGGCTCCGAGGCGCAGCTGGTCGATGGTGTTCTCCGCCTCGGCATACTTGGTGAGGAGCTTGTGGTAGTCCTCCTGAGGGAGCACAGGGCAAAGTGGTCAGGCCAGGCTCACAGTGTGCCCCTTGCCACGAGCCACCAGCCAGTGGCTTCTGGCTTATTCAGAGTGAGAGTTGCTCAGCGGGAATTCTGGAGCAGGGCCTCAGGCAGCTGGGTGAGTCCTCTGCAGTCCCCTCAGGGAGCCTCTCTTGACCTCTAGCAGGCTTACCTTAAGGTACGATCCTCAGGGTGGGGCACCTTCTTCTCCATTGGCTCTATGGGGCAGTCACATCCCCCCTTCTCACTGCACCCCATTCCCACCACCTCTGTGGTATGTGCTTTAAAAGTATTTTTTATGACTTTTTCATGATTAGAGGAGCATGCCTATAATCCCTGTACTCAGGAGGCTGAGGCAGGAGGATCACCATAAATCTGAGGCCAGCCTAGGCCACATCTTGAATTCAAGGCCAGTCAGAACTACATGGTAAGACCCTGTCTCAAAAAACTAAAGGGAAGAAAAAACAAAAAAGCTAACAAGTATTTCTTAATGGCTGAGTGAATGGAGGGGGGAGTGGCCTCAGTAGATTCACCTTCTCAAAAGTACTAACCTTAAACTAACCCAGAGTTTGATTAAAACAAGTCATTCCAGAAAAACAGCAACACAAATGGCACTGGCCACCTTTACAGAAGGTCAGTGAAGAACTACCTCAGGGATCCAGAAATGTGTAATGAAATAGAGTCAGGCCTCTCTTCTGCCCTTCCCACATGAACGAGACCCTGGTGACCACAGGTGATGAGGAAAGGTTTTACTTCTGACAGGTTGGTAGCGATGAAGGCAAGAGGAGGGAGCATCAGAGGCCATGCGTCACCAGCAGCTCTGCCGGGTCTGTGCCTGCTCAAGGGTCCCCTGCGGCATCTGCGGCTATCCCTGCCTAGCCCAGGGCTTGTGGTCCAGAGGGGAAAGTGTCCCCCACAGAGATAGCCAAGACCCAAGGATGGGCTTGCTCTACCCTTACGGGAGGAGAGGGAGGAGGGGACAGGGTGACTGTGGGGTGGAGCCAGACTCAACAGTTAGTTACAGGAAGAGGTAAGAGGAGGAGGCACTTGCGGATTAATAGATGGAAAAGCAGTGCAAGCCAAACCGAAACAAAAGCATTAAAACAACAAAAGCAGGGCTGGTGAGATAACTCAGCAGTCTAAGCACCTGCCTAGGCAAGTGCAAGGACCTGGGTTCAATCCCTGGTGCCATGTCACATCGGCCCTGCTGGGGGTGGGGGGGTGGGGGTGGGGGAATATGTTGAGCTGGCCACCGAGACGGGATGTGCACACCTCTAATCTCAGCACTGGGGAGGCTGAAACAGAAGGATCACTAGGAGTCAGAGCTGAGTACTGAGAGCCTGTACCAAATACAGAAAATTTTTTTTAAAAAGGGAGAGGAAAGACTCGAAAGGCACTCAGACCATGTGGCATGATGAGCCGGTTGCATTCCGGTTCTGATTCAGAGGCCAACACACCATTAATGAGACTGAGCGCGCCAAGGTCTGGGGACTTGATAATACAGTAGACAGAAGCAGCCTCCGAGCTGATGACGCTGGGGTGGCTATGTCTGAGATAAGGGCCTTCTCACTAGACACACTAAAATATAAAATGATGGACTGCCTCAGAGAGGGCTGCAAAATAATCCAGTGGGGGCCCCTGGGAGTAAGTCCAGGCAGACGGGAAGGGCTGTCAGGGGCTACTCGGCGTGGGGGAGGGCGAGGCCTGGAGCAGGCCTGGGCCAGTAGTACGCTATTTGCCACCCCAACTACGTTGGAATTTATTTATAGAAGTTGGACAGCGCATCTAAACCTGAGCCAAATCACTGCTTATTTTGAGTGAAGCCCTTGGGTTTATCCCCTGGCGCCCAACGACCCTCCCTCCCTCCACCAGCAGGGGGCTCCTGGCCAAGCCTACACCCCAGGCCTCCCAGCCTGGCAGGCTCCATCCCAGGCCAACACAACCAGAGAGGGAAGTCCTGCTCACCTGGAGCTGATGGACCAGCTCTGTGGCTTGCTCAGGAGTCTGGAACTCCTGCGGCACCCTGGTGATGGGCGTGTCCTTGGCCAGGGCCACTTCTCCGCTGCTCAGCAGCACCTCTCGAACGATCTCAGCCGGCGACTTGAAGATCAGGGGTCCTACAGGGCCCTGGGACTGCCTGCTACAGCTCTTGGACTTGGGGGGTTGGTAGCTCTCATCTTTGGGGAACCTCACCCGGGGCCCCACCTTAGAGAAATCGGGGAGTGGGTAGTTCAGTTGCCCCCGGCCATACTTGGGGGCATCAGAAGAAGAGCGGGTAGCCAGAGTAGGCCCCTGCCTGGGCTGCAGTCTGTCCTTCCGGGCCGGCCTGGACCGAGGATTCAGGGGGCTGCTGGAGCCAGTGAATCGGGAGGGCAGTGGCTTAGGTGACGTCTTTGTCCGCTTCCAGGTTTGGCCCCTCAGCTGTGAGCTAGGTGGGCTGGTTGGCTCTGTCCTCCATCTACCTGTATCGTGTTGGGGGCTCTGGGCTGATGGAGCTGAGTTACCCTGGAATTCCGTAGATATCTCCTGGGCAACACCATCTCCGATTCTGTCATCTGGGTATAGGAGGTGAGGACTGGGGCTCCTCGGCAGGGTTTCTGCCAGGGCAGTGGGGAGAAGGACATCAGTCTCTCCTTCCCAGGTAGAATCAAAGCTGTCACTAGGGTGGCCCAGGCTTACAGTCCCGCTGCTCCAGGACCTGGCCAAGCTGAGTTCCATGGATGGGTTGGCCTCAGAATGTTCCACAGGCTTGTTTCCATTGGCTGCTGTGCGAGAGGCCACCCAGCCTCTGGCCTGACCCCAGCCTACATCTGTGGGGCTGGAGCTTCCATGGTCCTCGGGGCTGGGGCCACCCTCCAACCCCCACCTTGGGGAGCTCTCCTGGGCTTCCTCAACCTTGGGACTTGTGGGGGCCGCATTTGGCTCTTTTTTGGTCACATCTGATTGAAGTTCCTGCCAGGGGGGCCAGGTGAGAGGCAGGGGAGAACCTTCTGGGCTGTCCACGTCTTCAGTGCAGTCCACATCTTCAGTGCAGTCCACGTCTTCAGGGCTGTCCACGTCTTCAAGGTTATCCTCGTCTTCTGGGTTATCCACGTCTTCTGGGTTATCCTCGTCTTCTGGGCTGTCCACACCCTCTGCTCCAGTCTCTGGAACACAAGTCATTCATTGCTTAGCACGCACTAGGTCTGGACTCACTGTGTAACGTTATCCAAAGTCCCCTCAACTCTTTGGCTTTCATCCTCCTCACATGACAATGGCAAGAAGCACAAGAAGCCCTTGGACAACCAAACACTTAGGGGACACTTCTTCCAGTCTCAAAGGGCCATCAAAGTCAAACCTCCAGTCCCATCTACCTGAGTATCTCCATCTCAACAAATGGGGATGCCATTTTGCAAGACAGAAGTGTGGGAAGCATCTTGGTCCTCTCACTCCCTCAGGCCCTCTAATACAATTTGTCACCTGGCATTATGACATTTCCTGCTGACAGAGCTATCAAACTCTCTTATTGGTTTGAGGCCCATTACCCACCTGTGCTTATGCTAGTGTCTTCTTGTGCTTGGACCATTGCAGTAGCCACCTAATCATCTCCTCATCTCATCTGGAAACTCACCAATACCTTCCTGCTGTTCCCAGGTCAGAAGCCCCGGCCTTTCCAATGGTCCTAAGTCCCTGCCACTCTGACCCATGAGCTCCATGATCCAGTCTCTTCCTGTGGTCCCTCAGTCTCTCCCCCAGCCTGCTAGTCATATGCATACCTTCTCTCTCACCACAAGCACTGTGCACAGGCTCATCCCTCTGTCAGCGGCTGCACCCAGGGAACCCTATCCTTCATATGCCAGCTTAACCTTAACAAAATCCAGGTATTGGAGCGCCCTGACTAGGCTGCCTTCTCCCTCATATAGGTCTGCTGGGACTGGAGACCTCGACTTTGTAGCACTTGTCACCATGGCAGCAGCCCACTAGATTATTTCATTAATGTTTGTCTATACCATGGCACCATAAGCTCCAGAAGGGTGAGAACTTCCACTAGTTTGGTTCACTATAGCATTTTCAGAGTAAGTGCTCAATAATATATAAAGAAGGAAGGCAGGAAGGGAGGAAGGTCTATAAACTCCCAAGAAATAGGGAGTTAACAATTGTTATGCAGTGGATGCTCAGTGTTCACCAACCAGCCATCTGGGCAAACTTCCATCTACTCATCCACCCATTCACCCACCCTTCCATCCATCCATTTACCCATCCACACATTCGTCTATCTATTCACTCACTCACCCATCTGCACATTCATCCATCCATCCATCTGCCCACCCACCCATCTACCCACTCATACATACATACATCCACTCAACCACCCATTCATCCATCCATCCACCCATCCATTCATCTACCCACCCACTCACCCCCATCCACACATTTATCTGTCCATCCATCCAACCAGCCACAGACTCACCCACCCATCCACACATCCATCTATCCACCCACCTGTCCATCCACCCACCTATCCATTCATCCATCCATCCATCTGCCCACCCACCCATCTACCCATCCATCCATCCATCCATCCATCCATCCATCTTCCCATCCATCTGCTGATCCACTTCCCATCTATTACCTGCCCACTCTGTCATCTGTCCACCTCACACAGCCATGCCTATCATTCCTACACTGTACTAGATCCTGTGTTGGCCTCTGGGAAAGATGCCAAGTTTTATGAGACACATCCATGAGTAATACCAGGTGTAGACTTGTACTAATCCTTATGTCACCCACTGCTCTGTCATGGTTTTTCCCTTGCTCTGGACACCTCTACATCCCTTCATGATTGAAAAGCTCCTTCTACAGCGCACTTGTTGATAGCGCATGCCTAAAGCCCAGAGATATTAAGTAACTTGTCGAAGATCACACTGTGGTTCAGAGCAGTCCTGGACCTAGAACCCAGCCGTGGCCCTGTAGGTGAGTCTGTCTCTACCAGAGGGGCATCACAGTGGGAGGAATTGCCAGAGAGCATCTGGTTCACCCCAGCTGGGGCTATGAGCACGTTGCTGCCTCTGGCAGTCCTTACTCAAACTCCTACCTGGCCAGGGTGATGTGGAGGGAGGGCAAGAAGGCATGGCCATGTCCAGCCCTATGTGGGGCCCCCAGTAAGAGCACAAGACAGGGAGCAGCTGTTATGTCATATCAGGGGGTACAGCATGACCCCAGAAAGAGACACCTCTGCCCTGTCCCCCAGTGCATCTCAGTTCCCACTCCCTAGTGGAGAGCTCAGAAATACTGCCAAAGGGGCCACAGGGGCAAGCCCTGCTTTAAGGACATTAGGTGTGTGACAACCACTCATTGCCAGCCTCGCTTTTTGCAGTGAAGAGCATTATTTATATAGTTGACAGCTTTTAAATTTTAAAGTATAGACTTATTAGAAATTAATTTTGAAATGGAAAATTTCTTCCAGTCCCCTTGCCTTGCTGGATACTTGGGGACAGGGCACCAGGGCAGGGGCGGGGTAGTTAGGCTCACCTTCTCCCGAAGACGCCCCCAGCTTCTGCGGGTCAGGGTCCCACTGCAGGGCCAGTGTGTGCTGCTGGGCCAGGCGGAAGTCCTCCAGGAGCTCTGGGCTGGCCACACCATGGGAGGGCCGCTCAGCACCCCAGCCACAAGTATCGCTCCCATCTGCACCCTTCTCCTCCTTGGCCCAGGCCCAGCGTCGCCGCTGGGATCCCTTCCCCAGGCTCGGCCTGGCCCAGTGCATCTCTGTCCCTGAGCTGGCCATGGGCCTGGCATTCACCTGGGCCACTTCATCTTCAGGAGCCTGAACTGCAGCTGGGTACCCCAGAGTCACCGGCGGCTCCTCTCAGTGTCAACCATTCTGCCTGTGACCTGTAGGGGACACAGTGGTTGACAGACAGCATTAATCCTGGTGGTGTCCCCTTGATTTAGAACCAGAAGTTGGTACAAAGCCTTGGGAAGCCAACAGTCCCGGCTCAGCTGCCCGCTCCACCCTGCCCACTGTTGACTGCGCCCATCACTTGACCCTCGTTCCCTTAATCAGTAAAACTGAGATGACCATGCCTCTGTGAAACCACCAGGGCCCTATCATAGGCAGTGGAGTTAGACAGAAACACTAGAGGCAGCCAGACAGGGCTAGGCCTTCAAAGGACCCAATATGGAAGACAAAATACCTTATAACTGTGGGAGAGACAGGCACCTCCTCTGTGGGCCAGACCTCAAGACAAAAGATTAAACAAATGCAGCCACATATCTCCCTAGTGATGGACATCAGGGACTGATATTCTATTCTATTTTATTTATTTACTTACTTACTTACTTATTTATTTATTTATTTATTTATTTTGCAGAACCAGGGTTCAAACTCATGACCTTGCACTTACCAGGCAGGCACTTGTGCCACAGAGCTATCTCCCCGGCCCCTAGGGACTGATATTCTAAATTGGTATCAGTCACCTTGAAAAAGCCAGGAAGAGTCACTAACCCAACCTCTTATAGGAAAAGCCCATTCCATATTCATGTCCACTTGCTGCGTGACTGGTTTCCCCATCTGATTCTGATTTAATTGATTTTACCTAGCAATTGTGCTTGTCATCTTATTGATTCACCACAGTTTTGCCCATCTCATACCCATCCTGTGCATTCCTGTTTTCCCCCTTCTTGTACCTGCCTTGCCTCGTGGTTTTGCTCTGTAGAAATCCCTAGAAAAGGGAGATTCCTTGGCAACCCACTCGGGTCCCTTTCTTGTCTCTTTCTTGGACAGAAGCTTTCTTTTCCCCAGTAAATATATGCCACTCTTAATCTCTGTTGTTGATTCTAAAATTCATTCTTTAGTTTTAGGGAACATGAACTTTTTCCAGGTACCTTTCAGGTTGGGAGTTTCATTCCCCTATATCAAAAGTGCCCATGACAAGGGATAAGGTGTCCAGTGACCAGCACGTTGACTAGCAAGTGTTTGATGTCACTGTGTGGCCAGCTGTGTGCATGGGTGCTGGGCACAGGGCATGGGCCCTGCTCATAGCAGAACTGACAGCCCGAGGAGGGCATGGCAGATGGATACTCAGCGACTATGAGTTCAGGTGAGGAAAGATGGGGAGGCCCAGACCCAGCCAATGCAGGCCAAGGAGGCTCAGGAAGGAGGCAGCCAACAAGCCATTGGCCCTGGGAGCCTTGCCTGACCTCCCTCAGGGAAGAATTCAGGTGGGCAGTGAAGGGATGGTAAAAGGATCATTTTGGCTCCCCAAATAATCGAACACATGTGCTCAAACCCATACAAGCCCGTACATGTCTGCAGCAGCAAAGAAG
This sequence comes from Capromys pilorides, assembly GCA_004027915.1. Classification (NCBI taxonomy): domain Eukaryota; kingdom Metazoa; phylum Chordata; class Mammalia; order Rodentia; family Capromyidae; genus Capromys; species Capromys pilorides. Next base: position 25,160 of record PVKN010001465.1, read on the forward strand.
AAAGACCTCAAGTGTCCATCGAGAGATGAACAGACCAGCAACCCGCGGTGTCTCCGTGCCATGCAATGTTAGCCATAAAAAGGAATGAAAGTGCGAAATCAAAAGGAAGAAACCCCTGCCCACACTGCAAGGAGGTGAAGCTGGATGCATCATGCTGGACAACAGAAGCCAGACACAGAAAGCCACCTAGTGTAGGGCTCCGCGTGTAGGCCATGCCCACCCTAGACAAGTCCTGGAACAGAGAGCAGAGGCTGCCAGAGGCTATGAGGAGAAGGGTGGTCTGTAGCTGTGGAGGTCTTGGAGTGGACAGAAGGGACGGTCACCCAGCACTGTGTCCCTTGTAAGTGGCTACATTCATGCTCTGTGACTTTGATCCAATAAAGAGCAAAAGCTGAGAGGGAGCCAGCTAGAGCAGAGGCAGGGGTTGGAGGGGCCGCGCCTGCTAGGTGATTTCGGGTGATGGTGACGTCAGGGAGTGCAGGATGGCAGAGGGCAGACCCAGGCTGGCTTCCCCAGCCCTGTTCAGACCCAGTGCATGATCCCAGGTGCAGCTTAGAAGTTTCTTGTCTGGGAGAGGGAAGCACGCCAGGAGGCCTGCAGGGCTGCAGGGATGCGCTGGGAGGGACAGGGTGGTAGGGAACGTGGCCCGAGAAGAGCTCCTTGGTGCTCTTCCTCCCATCTCCTCCTCTCTGCCCTCTCATCTCCCTCTGCCTCTGCCTCTCCTGCTCCCAACGCTTTCCCAGCACTTCCTCTATGCCAAGCTTTAGGCCAGGCTGAAAAACACAGCCAATAAAGCCATGGGCACAGCACGGCCCCAAAGCTCCCGGCCGTGGAGGAGTCAAAGAAGCACACACAGCCCATCCACGGGGGTGGGGGTGGGGGTGGGGGGGTTCACACAGAGGCTGCTCCTGCAGGTGGGAAACTGAGGCCGCTCAGAGAGAGCAGTGGCGAGGGGCACACGAGAACCAGGCGGGCAGGGTGCAAGCCGGCCCGAGCCAAGTGGAGAACAACCAAGGCCTCTGCAGACAGACAGTCTGTGTTTGTCCTTCCGCCTCGTGAGCTCTTGGATCCTGATCAGCAGCCTTGATTTGCACAGTTGAGAAAAGTCAGCAGGCAGCTATTTCTGTACACCAAGTCCCCCGGGGAAAGGCCGGCTTCCCAGGGGCCGGGGAGGGACAGCGGTAACTCTCCTCTCTGGCTGCGCCCCAGCTCCACGCCTAGAGCTCAGGGCCACTCCCCGCCTCCTGCCTTCTATCCTGTCCTCCTCTCTGCCCAGCAAAGCAGAGTCCGGGGTCCTTCCACATCGCCTGAGTGTTAAACCCGCCGCATAACCCCCCTGTGCATGCACCCCCACTCGGCCACCCTGGCTAGACCTGTTCTCAGTCTGCCTTCAAGTGGCAACCTGAGGCTCAACAGGGAACAGTGACTTGGTCATGACCATCTGCTGCATCAGTGCCAGGGCAAGATCTGCCAGTATCAGTTCTGGCCTGCACCAATCCTAGTTTTTGTTATTTTTTTTTTAATCACACAACCCACTGGTAAAAATATATTGGCTCACATGGATATATATACATACATACATGTGCATATTTCTTATAGCTGCATATATCTATACTAATATATATGTTAGAAAGAATATTCCCAAGCCAGGTACAATGAGTGGCACATGCCTGTAATCACAGCTACTTGGGAGGCTGAGGCAGGATGATCTCAATTCAAAATCCAGCTCGGGCAATTTATAAAGACTCTGTCTCAAATAAGATGAAAAGGGATGGGAATGCAGCTTGGTAGTAGAGTAGTCATCTAGCATGGGCAAAGCTCTGTGTTCAATCCCTAGTGCAAAAAAAGAAAAGTGCAGAAGTACTTTAAGAGCTGCCCTAGAAGTCTTCTAAGTAGCCATTCTGGGCCTCACCCCCTACACCCTCTGCAGATCCCCCTGCTAGAAACCTGGCTGGGCAGGATCCTCAGTGTGAGCGTGCTGAGACTCCTCCCGGCAGGCAGGCAAAAGCTCGGGGCTGCCTGGGCGAGCCTGGCCCAGGACCCTGCCTTTCACTGGGGCCTCAGGCAGAGCTGCCCTCAGCAGGCCAGGGACCCCGTCTTGGCTTTGGTGCTACAGCAGCTGTCGGTGGGGTTAAAGGTGCAGCCTCTGCCTCTCCATGTGAAATGCCACTGCGGAAGGGGCCGGGGTGGTGGTGAAGGGGGGCGTGTGGTTTTCTGACTTTTAAAAGGGCTTTTTCTAGTCCTGCCACAGAGCAGCCTGACCAATCACAGAGGCCTCTGCGAGCACAAAGAGGAACAGCCTGTCTTCTGGGATGACTCACAAGTCGCAGAAATCTCTCTGCAACCAGGGGTGCAGCACGCCAGGGGCAGCAGAGGTGGCTGGATGCAGCCTGTCAGGCAGTCGTGTCCCAGGCCCCCAATCTGTGAGCCTTCCCAGGCCAAGGCCTTCGCCTCCCACACTGGCCCAGGGCACAGCGCCACGGAGCTCAGGCCCAGCCCATCAGCCAGTCAGTCAACAAACACACAGCAGCAGACTCAGGCTGGGATGGAGCTAGGACAGACTGGGTCCCTGCCCTGGAGCCGCTACCACTCCGGGTGTGCGGATGGGCTGACGCTGCCTGACGCTGCCTCCCGTGAAGTAAGTGCAATCTCCCACATCCTTGCTGCTACCACGAGCTTGGTCTTGCTGGGGCGGGAGGGAGGCACAGCCTGTGCTGTGTGAACACCGAGGTTCTTCACTGACCAAGCCCCTCTTCCAACCTGAGGTCACGTTTCGGAGGACCAGAGATACACACGGAGAACAAAAGCTTTCTGAAACCCACGCGGCAGGGAGGGGCACAACACAGAAGGAAGCGTAGGCAGTGTCAGAGCAGCAAAGTGGGTTTGGGAGAGAAGCGCGAGGAAGGGTGCTCCGGGCAGAAGGAACAGTATGGGCAAGGAAGTGGTCTGCCATGGGGGGAGCTCGCAGGGGAACTAGGGTGGGCTCCTCACCTGGGGAACAGAGGCAGCGTGGCTCCCCTCAGCCTTTGCAGGGGGGTGGGGTATGGGAGGGCTTCAGCCATGCAAGTAGGAAGCTGACTGCGTCGAAACTGAGGTCCCCAGATCTGTGGTCTTTTCACAGTTCCTGAGTGAGCCTGACTCCTCCCAGCCACCGCCATGGCTCAGGGGTCTAAAGCGCCTGCTTAGGCAAGCTTAGGCAACTGCAGGGACCAGGGTTCAAACCCTGGCACCACATGCTGTGCCAGCCCCACCCCGAGGGCAGGCTGAGCCAGCCATAATATACATTAAAAAAAAAAGAAGAAAGTTTCTCTAGCCCTTCAGCCATCCCCAAACCCAGGGCCCTTCCCTGGAGGCCCTGTGTCTCAGCCTCTCCCCGACTGCAGGGTGCTCCTTTGCCAGTGACCTTTGAAGCCCCTTCCCATCCAGCCAGGGCCTTCCAGCTGCCCCCCACTCCCACAACTACCCTAACCTAGGAAACCGAGGCACAGGGCCTCCACACCTCCCAGCCAGGAGATGCAGCCCAGGGATCCAAAGCTGAGGTTCTGTCACTCAAACTCAGAGGCTGGCAGACTCTTGAGGGGCAGGAGGAAGGGAAAGAAAGACTCCACTCGATCACACGATGGGCTCTGCGAAAAGGCTGGGCTAGTGGCCAGGCCCCGAACCCCCGTCAGGATAGAACGAATGACTCAAAGCTCCAGCCACCCCTGGGAATGTGCCCCTGCTCCCAGGAGAAAGAAGAGATGTCCAGGCTGTTTAGGGACTCTGGTCTCCCATCCCAAAGGGCCCAGCTGTCCCACCACTGGTCCTCAGACTGCCCCTCTAACACCGCTTGTCCCTGTGCTTAGGTGGCAGAAGGGGCCACTTGGGGAGGAGATGCTGCCCTCGAACCTGCCCCCACTCTGTGTCTCCTGTGACGTAAGTGCAGTCTCAACACTAACTCTCTAAGAGCAGAGGACATCCTGGGCTCAGGGAGGACCACTGCCCATGCAGCTTCTCCAGGGAACAGAATCAGAGCCGAAACTGCAGCCCAACATCCCGAGGTTAGACCAAATCCCCCTAAAACCCACCCTTATCCGGGACAGGGTGATGCGGCTCCCTAAGTGCGAGAGAAGAGGTAACAGCTGTGCGGCTGCCGTGACTTCCTGGCAGGCTGGTCTCACTGCCTGGGCTGGGCTGTCCAGAGAGCCTCGGACTGGCCCGTCCAGCGTCCAGCCCTGCCCCAGGGAAGGCGGCCTCCGGACTGGCCCTCCTCCTCTGTCCCCCACTTCCCTTACCTCGCTCCAGCTCCGCCGGCGCCCTGCGGGTCCGGGCTCAGGGGACCTGCCTGTGAGGTCTTTGTTCCAGACGTGGGGAGCCCCCTGCCTCCATCGCGCCCTGGCCCGCCTCCAGGCAGCTCTGCCAGCCCAGGCTGCGGCTCGCAGACCAGCATCCTCCCCACCTCTCCCCGCCCCTGAGCAGCTGAGGCGCTGCCTCCTCTCAGGAAGCGCTGGGCCTGATTTCCTACAAGTGTTTGTCAGAAGGAGGGGGTGCACAGCTTAACCCCTTCGCGCACGCGCAAGGCAGGGCGGGAATCCTGGAAGCTCCGGGTCTACCCTGCAGCCTTCAGTGAGGACTGGAAGACTGCAGGGAGACTGTAGCCCAAAGGCCAGCGGCTTGGCCAGGCCCCACCACGTGCTGTGCCTGGAGGGGGCCTTGCACCCTCAGCTCCCACCCCAGAGCTTCTGTAGCTCCCATCTCTAGCTCTCTTCACCCACACATGACCTCAGCTGTGACTCCCTCCGGCTTAGGCCACACTGCCCATCTCCACGGTGGGATCCCATTTTCGCCCTTCCAGCTCTGACTCTGTCTTCTGTGCCAGTATGTACCCCACATCTCAGGGAGGCTGCAGTGACTCACACCATCTCAGCCACTGTCCTCACTTCGAGTCTACACACTAGGAGGGATTTTCCAGCTACCCTGGAGGTAAGAAATAGGTTGATTTGCTGATTTTCCCCTAATGCAAGAACCCCCCTGGGACTCCCCAGAGGTCAAGGGACAGATAAGCCCTGCCGGCCGAGCTGCTTTTCCCAGCTTGCCCTCCGCAGAGCTCTCACTCACCTTCCTCCTGCTGCGCCGTGGGGCACAGGAAAGTCTGGCTGTCCCTCCACGCAAACATGGGTGGCAACGACAAGCAGGTGTGACTTCCGGAGGGAGGCGTGCAAGGAGTGACTCTGAGTCCTCGGCGGCCTTGGGTGGCTCTGATGTCTGGTGCTCACGGGTCCTTATGGGCTCGGTCTCCTGCACCAGCAATTTCAGGTGACCCAGGTGGCTGGGACACAGGCCTGGGGAGGGACCAGGACAGAGAGTGAGAGGCTGGAGAAGAGGCTTGGGGCCAGGAAGGTGTCTGCGAGGAGGCCTGAGCATGGGACCGGAAGGAAGGTGGGGCCTGGGCCAGCTAGCCGCAGGCAGGGCCGCTGTGCATCTGGAAGGGAGGTGCAGGGCCCCTGCATGGGAGCTGCCCTGACCGAGACCAGCACAGCCCAGTACCCAGGTCAAGAGGCAGGGGCTGGGATGCAAGGGGAGAGGGCTCAGATACCTGGCTCTCAACTGTGACCACATCCTTGGCCTAGAAATTCAAAGCCAGGATATAAGAATGGAAGGCACAAAGTGGCCCCTGAGCTGCCGAGCAGCCCTCTCAGTGATGCTGGTGCGCAGCCAGGTGTGGGACAGAATGAGGAGTCACAGGGCCCACGGGGCTCTGGGCTCCACTCCAGCCCTACCTCGTGCTGCTGGGGCCTTTGAGATGCCACCTCTTTAGGCCTCAGTTTCACATCTGTGAAAGGGAAACCAGAAGAGTGCCCCCTGCAGGGGGTCCCAGGAGGCAAAGACTGTGGAGTGCAGGACAGGGTCCTGGAAAGCCCTGCCCCTTCTCCTGCTGTTTCATTGCTACTTCTCCTATTGCTGCTGCTTAGGTACCAGTCTCTGGTCAGTCCAAGGGCTGGATCTAAATGCCTGGCTTTGAGCCTGGCACACTGGTTGTGGGAAATGAATGTGTTCAAGTGAATGAATGAGCGAATGACTGAATGAACAAATGAGTGAATGAATGAATAAGTGAGTGACTGAATGAAAGAGTGAATTAATGAGTGAATGAATGAATGAAAGAGTGAATGAATGAGTGAATGAATGAGAAGGTGAGGGAATGAGTGAATGAATAAAATTTCCCAAGATCAGCTTGGCAGTCTCTGGCTGAGCCAGAGCTAGAGCCCAGCCCTCATCACGCTAATCTCCCACCTCTTCTACCCCCTCTCTGCCTTTATGTGCATCTGGGTGGTGGACTCCACCATGGAGCAGAGCCAGACTCTAATGAGGCCCCTTCTTGCCAGCTCTGGTGACCATGTGGGCCATTGTGAGGGGGGCGGGCTTCCCTGACATCCTGTCACTCACTCACAGTCCTCCCCATCATTAACCCGGGCAGTGCTGCCATCAGTGCCAGGTGGCTGTGCGGCTGGCCACACCCTGCAGCCCCGGGGCACCCCAAGCCTTTCTAGGGGCAGCCTCCAGTGCTCCTTGCTCCCTTCCTCCCAGGTTTGCGCATGCAGTGGTAGTGTCCCTGCTTGTGTAGCCAGAACAACACATGCAAAGCTGAGCTCCTGACAGTGCCCCTCCCAAGCCCGCATCGTTCCTGTGGATCCACGAGCCAGAACGCACGGCCACTCTGGCCACTCGTCAGCCTTGCTGGGGCAGCTCTCGGCTCCCCCATCCCATCCCCAGCCTGCATCTGTGGGAACGGCCAAAGCACACGATTCCATACATGGCCTCTCCATGCTAAAAGCACGTGAGCGGCTGTCTGCTACCTGGGAGCATAGCTGCTGCTGCTGCTGCTGCTCAAGCCTCCTTCCCTCGCCTGTGGCTTCTGGTGCAGGGCCTCCTTGCAGGTCCTGGGACAGGCGCCCTGCTCATCCTCCCAGCCAGCCTCACAGTTCCCTCTTGGTTCCAGGTGGCCTACACAGCTGGCTCTGGTGGGCCCTCCTGGGGGACTTGCCATTTGGATTTGTGCTACAATGATCTGTCCCATAGTGGTCCCCATGGCCCCTGCGCCCTGCAAAGCTAACATACGATGGAAATACTAGAAGTACTCCCGGGCTCATCCACTAGCCTCGCTAGCTGCCTTAGCCTTCCCTGTAGCCCTCCGACAACCCAGTGAGCCTGGTGTAAGGCGCCTATTTCACAGCTATGCAAGGAGTCCCCTTGGGCCCTAGCAAGTTGCCCAAGGTCACAGAGCTGGCAGCTCTCTCAGGAACCCAGAGCCTAAGGACCCAGCTGTGTTCATGCCCTGCAGCTCGCAGGTCATTCATACCTGTGCATGATAAAATCAGAGTAGAGCTATGACTGGCTGGCTAACCACACCATAAAGCTCACTGACTTCATAACAAAGTGCTGTTTGGTGTTCAGATTTTCCAAAGGTCTTTCTCCTGCTTCATAGCTCTAGAGAGAGGTTTATGAGTGGCTTTCAGAAGTGGGTGAGGGGCCGGGGAGATGGCTCAGTAGAATAAGTGCTTGCCTGGCAAGCCCAGGGTCCTGAGTTCAATCCCTGGTGTGGCAATAAATAAATAAATAAATAAATAAATAAATAAATAAGACAAGGTATTATTCCGTGGTGTAGATCTGCAAACCCAGCCCTAAGAAGGTCCAGTGGGCCTCCAGCCATTCGCCCCTGAGCCTCAGGGTTTGGCCACTCTCTTCCATCTCCTGCTGTACCATCCCTCCTTCCTACCTCTCCCTCCTCTCCCTCCTCCCTCATCTCGAGATGGGAAGGGGCCCAGGCTCTCTCCAGCCTGAACTTCAGCCCAGCATATGTGGCCCTGGTGGCCACACTGGCATAGACACCTCTGCACACTGCATCCTGACACCCAGAGGGACAGGTGGGTCACCTAAGCTACCCTGGGATTGCTGAGTTTACCCTGAGGCTAAAACCCATGGTGCGAATGTCAGACCAATGGATGAAAGCCTGGCTTGGGACATGGACACCCAAGGCCCATCCTGGGGACCTGGGACAACCGTCTTTTCTTCTCAGAGCTCTGAGCCCCCCAAAGTTTAATGAGAGGACCTCTGGGGTTCTCAGACATCATCCTGTAGCACTAAACCTTGCCATGGTAGCCAGAAGCTGCAGGGCACATGGGCCTTGCAGGCAAATAGACCTCAAAGATCACCCTTGGAAGCTGTGTGGCCTTGGGCAGGTAGTTTAACTTCTCTGAAGCCCAGAGGAGGGTAACACTGACTTCACAGGTCTCTTGGGATGATGAGATGATGTCCCCAAAGTTCTTGGTCCAGTGCCCCACTGGCACAGCAGCTGACTGCCCATGGATAGTGGCTGAGTGCAGTGATGGCAGGACCTGCTCCCCGCAGGGCTGTCATATCCTTGACTCTGGAGTTTTCCCCGTGTCAGGCAGGGCAAAGGTCAAACTTTGGGTCCCAGACTCAGGAAGGGAAACCAGCCCTCCTCAGGGCAGGTGATGCTGCCATCTCCTTGTGACTCCCAAGCCAGTTCCAGGGCCACTGATCTGCTAGAAACTGTGTCTGCACCCACCCTGAGTTGTTAGGGAGGGGAATGAACTGTAGCCAACTCAGCCCGGGTTATGAGAAGGATGTGGCCACATGGGGAACACTCTCTGTCTGGCTCTGTCTTTCTGTCTTTGTCTCTGTCTCTTTTTCTTTCTCTCTATCTCTGTCTCTCTGTCTTTCTCATCATTCTCTCTCTCATATTCATTTTCTTTCCAAAAGACAGATTTTTATTGAAAGTGTTAATGTTTAATTGTTTGACCAATCTTACGCATCTATGTCTATTAATCTACACAGATTTGATGATGAAAATATGTAATACAACCACTGTTAAATTTTGCTTGTTTTGAAAACTCTATACTATATGTACTCTTGCTTGTTACTGCTTTCCTATCTTTGTTTCTGCTATTTTTATGCTTTAAAATAAAATCTAATAAGATTTTTAAAAAATAAAATAAAACAGAGAAAAAAGAAAAAACAAAAGACAGATTTTTTAAAAAGTGCATGCACTCATAATGTATAGCTAAAAGCCAAACTTTATTGAGCACCTATTATATGTTAAATACCTCAGAAGTGTCTTTTCATGGGTAGTTCTCAACATTCAATCCTCATAGCTATCCAAGCAGATAGAAATTTTATAAGTGGGTTTGAACCAGGCTGTCCAAATTCAGAAGACACAGTCCTCATCATGATGTGACAGAAGAGTACAATAGTTGCTTTAAAAATATACAGCTTTGGGCTGGTGAGATAGCTCAGCAGACTAAGGAAAGCGCAGGGACCAGAGTTTGATCTCTAGCACCACATGCTGTGCTGCTCCTGTCCTTGGGCATACTGGGCCAGCGACATAGTCCTGGTGTGATGGCACACCCCGGTAATCCCAGCACTAGAGAGGCTGAAAATAAGGAGGAGGATCACTACAAATCTGAGTGGCATAGTGAGACCCTGTATCAAACACATAATAAATAAGCGTCAGATGAATATTTTCTCCCATTTGAACACACATACACACCCCCTCACATTTGTGCAGTGCCTCCTTTTCCAGTGAGATGGATCAGGTCCCCCTCGATGTCCCTCCTGTGACTCTGGGAAGAGTGGCTGAGCTCTTTGAGGGCCTCCACTGCTCTGACACCTGTGACCTTCTGTGACCTCTGCCCTATCCCTCACAGTAAGCTCCAGTACCACATATTTTTTGCCGTACAGAGCCTTCTGCAGACGTGAAACTCGCCCAGTGCTGTTGGCACTGGGGAGCGCGGTTGGTACTGTCAGTTCGGATTCTCAGAAATAACCAGGCACTTATCAGGAGCAAAGACCGAGAGAGGTCAGATAACTTGTCTGAAGTTACGTAGTACTTGAGGAGCAGAGCTGGGTCGGCAACCACAGATAAGCCTGAGCAGCCTGGTCCTAGAACATCTGCCTGGTCCCTGGCCCCAGGCTGCTCAGGAGGCTGGCAGCTGAGCATCCCATCAACCAATCAATGGGCTCAGCAGGTGCCCAGAGTAAAGAGGGGGGTTATGTGTGGGAACAGCCTGAAGAGCAGGGGTTCCGCTTGGTGGCCCAGCAGGAGTGTGGCCAGAGACAGCCAGAGGAGACAGTGCCCAAGCAGGACTGCAGCTGCGCGGAAGGAGGGTGAGTCTGAAATGCGGGGCTTTGCGCAGGGCCCAGGTCCCAGCTGGCAGACCAGACCTTGGAAGTTTGCTTTGGAACCTCCAACAGCATCATCTTGGAGGCAGGGTCACTGCTCGCCTCCGGTGAGGGACCTCAGCACACAGGCTGCTCGCAGCCAGGGCTGCCGTGCGCCTCCAGCCGGTGGGCCCAGCCATGGTGCTCGCCCTCCTTCACCAGGCCTTCACCGTCCCATAGCTCGCATCCTTGGTGATGAAGGACCAAGGATGGAACTCTGGCACCTACCAGCTCTTCCCAAGTGAGGGTTGCCACACTGCACAGACTGCACGAAACACACTGGGGAGGGGTGGGCACAATCAACTCTCGTGCTCCTGTGTGTCCCAGAGTAAGCACCAGGCAAGTCCACTGAAGAGCTGTGTGACTTTAGACAAATTACAGTATCTCTCTGAACCTCAGGCTTGTCATCTGTAAAACGGAGCCAATAATAATGTCCATCTCGTAGACTATATCATAAAACCAAGTGGTGGAACCTAGTAAAGCGCTATGCCAGGAGCTGGGGATCACAGGGGTGACAGAGCATATAAGAGTTCTTGCTGTCCTGCACCACACACCTTGCCCAGTAAGGCCCCTGCCCCAGGGGCTGGGAGACAGCACTCAACAAAGCTCAGCTCTGACTCTCATGGAATTATCACTGTCACTGTTGCCGTTGTTATCCTTTCCTTTCTCTGGTCCTCTGCTTCCCCATCTCTAAATTTAGAATGTGGCTGAGTGTCTATGATGACATCCAGATCTGTGATGACTGCCACACCCATCTGACAGATAGGAAAACCGAGGCACTCAGACCTGAAGCCAAGCCCGGGCTTCCCACTCACTCCAGAGTCCCACCTCCAGGAGGCCAAGGAAATGTAAGGCGGATCTGGCACTGGCACCGCGCAGCTGGCTGCATGGAGGCTTTGTCCTGCCCCTCCCCCTTGCAGGAGCGCACTGGGGTCCTGGTGTACCGCTTCCAACCCCTCCCCTCCACCCCCTGCAGCAAGCTGGCCCAGAGCCCCTGAAGCCCCTGAAGTCCCTGAAGCCCCTGACCACGGTCTCTCTGGCAACCCCAGTCTGCACACCCTGGTGGAGCCTGCTGGAAAGCGGAGCTGATGAAATCCCCTTGTAAGAAGCGCCCCAGCGATCACATGCTGCAAATGCAAACCAGCTGGCCTGGGGAGGCAAAGGCCCCAAGTGGGCACCTTCTCCCTCCTGCGGAAGAAATCCAGACTGTCCCCAAAAGACCACAGGTTCCCCACTGGTTGCTGTCAGTAAGTAAACCAGGCTTATCCCCCCTCAAACCTAGAAACAGCTGTTCCGGCTCTCTAACTAAACAGCCAAGATTTAAACCCACCAACTCAGGAGCGGGCTTCTGCGGAAATCTTTCGGGAAGTCCCAGTGTGTGTCTAACCTTAGCTCCTCATGCTTCAGTGTCAGCCCATTTCTTCTTCTGTTCTGGAGAACAGAAACAATGTGGTTTTTGGCGGCAGCCTGCCCCAGCTTCTCTCCGGGCTCTAAAATAGCTGGGGATTATCAGCAACTTTCCTTTCCAGTAGCAGGAGGTTTTTAAAGAGATAGTGATCTGCGCCAAGCTGTCATTTTCTTTCAACCAAAGCCTGGTAGAGGAGCCCTGCAGGAGTCTCATCCAAAGTCACGGGGCAAGCAAGTGTCGTGGCGGCCAGGGCCACCCCTTCACGCCGGGGAGATACCAGCTCCGCGCCTCCCTGCGGCGCGCCCTCGGCGAAGCCGCGCCGCCTCTCTGGGCCGGTCTTCCGTGTACCAAGAGGGGACTGGCCTCAATTTTGCAACTCGTTCCGGTTCCTACCACTGCCCAGGCTGCCCACCCCACGGTGGCTTCTGTCTACCTCCCTCCCTCCCCGCCGCCAAAAAAGAGGAAAAGAAACTTGCGTTAGGTGTCCCGGGAGGGCGCGTGGCTCGGGGCTTCCAGGCTGCGCGGGCTGTTGCCGGGTGAACAAATCGCACACAAATCCCAGCGCCGAAAAGGCCCCACCTCCCCAGTCACCGCAGCAACGCGCGCCACGCCTCCAGTCCAAACAGCCCGCGGCCCCGCCAAGGACCACCCCCAGCTCCCCTGGGACCCCTACTTTCCCTGCGACTGGTCCCAGCTGGAATGAGGAAAGAGCCGACTCCCCCTTTCCGCGGACGTAGAGACTGAGGCCGGGAGTGAGGCAGGACGGAGACCGGGCACCCCGCGGCTGGCGGCGTCTGGACCCGCGCCCTGACCGCAGGTTCCGGGCTCCCTCCCTTTCCCGGCGCCGCAATCTGCCCTTTATCTGCGTGCGTGGACTCTGCACGTGGGAGAGACCCAAGACAGCGCTGTCCCTGGGGAGCAGAGCCCACCCGTGCTATCCGATCTACCTTCCCATTCTCCAGGAGGAAAAACCGAGCCCCGCGGAGGGCCCCCCGCCCCCAGGAGACCCCCTCCGCCTCACCTGCTGGACTAGGCGGGCGAGCGGTTTCCTGGCTTTGAGAGGCACTACAAAGGCCACCAATCGGAGCGCGGGGCGGGGCGGCGGCTGCTTTGTATAATATCCGAGGCCGATTCGGGACGGCGTGGGTGGCTCCAGAGGGCCGGTCCTCGGGGAAAGTCAGCCAATCGCAGTGAGGCGGTTGCCTGCGTCCCGCCCCCTCGACTCCAAACCCGGAGAGCGGGCTCCCCAGTTTCAGGACTGAAAACCTCAGCTGGCTTGGCTGCTTTTTCCTCCTGGGGTCGTCGGTCCTGCCGCCAATGGGAGAGCGAGGCCTGGAGGGTAGATGTTTGTGCAAGGGCTCACAGAGCTACCGCGAGGAGGAACTTCCAAACTTTTACGACCGACAGGAACGGCGTGGAAGCAGGACCGTGTACTTGTCTTGAGCGCGGTAGGTGCCGGCCCGTGACCAGGTGGGACGATTTCAGTCCTCCCCTGGGCCCAGGCGGGATGTCACCCCTCTCCCCTGCCTCGATTGCGTTCTAGTCCTAGGCTCCTTGAGACAAGCCTGGAAACCCAGACCTGAGAGGGACGGGAACCTGTCCAAGGTCAAGCAGGGACTACGAGGTGCCCTGCCTCCTGGGTTGCTGAAGCCCAAAGAAATGCTTCAGTGGAAATACCGTCATGAGCGCTTCCGCCTGCCCTGGTGCACAGGCGAGCCAGCGGGCGCTGGGCAGGAACGACTTGCCGCAGGGGCCCATCAGCTGTGTCTATCCAGGCAGGAAGCCCCTCTGTGTCTGGGGCCGCTGGGTCCTCAGTCCCAACAGACCCGGTGGGCAGCACTGACAGCAGCAGTTCCTCATAGCTGAAGGCCCGCCCGTTCTGTGTTGGGTGGAATGTTTGGGCTCATTCCTACAATGGTTTGCAAATTAGATCAGTACTGTGTTCTACGTTTAAAGATAGGTAAACTGAGACTCAGAGAGCTTAGACGACCTGCTGAAGGTTACACAGCCCAGAGACCACGAAGAGCCCAAAACGCTGAGCTTTGACTTCTCTGTGTTTGTCCTGTCTCCACCCTGGCCACCTAACCCATCACCCCCCTTCTCCCAAGCAGCAGGGGCTCCAGGTATGCATGAGCCAACTTGGCGTTCACTCTCACCGCAGGAACCCCAACACATGGTCTGCTGCCCTCTCCTCCAGCAAGCTCCTGGCCCCCCTTGTCAGGGCAGGATGGCTGGTGTGCTGAGAGCTGTGCCCCTGGAGGTGAGCAGCAGGCCAGTCCTGTCTGAAAGATACTGGGACCCAGGGGAAACTGAGGCTCAGCTCCCTGCTCAGTGTTCTCCAGCCAGGGTGGAGCAGGCCAAGACTCTACAACTGTCCCTTCCCCACACTACTATAATGAAGAGAGATTTCAGGGCGGAGATGGACCTCTGACACTCCCAGGCCCACCATATTGGTTCCTTCAAAGACACTGGGACAGGTATTTGTCCTGTGGCATTGCCTGATGGAAAAGGCAGGCACAGCTCAGGCAGCTGTAGGTGCCCACTTGTCCCCCTAACTGTGCTCTGCACAACCAACTCGACCTTCCAAAGCCCACTTCCAGAGGAACTTTTTGGGCTTTACATTGCATTGGAAGGGACCTGCACACCCGTGGTACTGCAGCCCTGGTCATGGCTGGGACTTTGAGAAATAACCATTCCTGGGGCCAGGGAGATAGCTTCGTGGGACAAGTGCCTGCCTGGTAAGTGCAAGGTCGTGAGTTTGAACCCCGGTCCCACAAAAACAAAACAAAAAAAGAGAGAAAAAAAGAAATAACAGTTCCTGAAAGTCAGTCTTGTCTTAGTCTCCCACAGTGCAGACAGGTGGCCCTGGGGCTGTCTGTCCCCTGGGGGCTGAGACAAGTAGAGAGAGTGTGTTCCAGTCAAGAGCATCAAAACTTACCCAAAGGTCACAGCAGGGTCCCAACCAGACAAGGAAAAAGGTGTAGCATTCCCATGGCCAGGCAGCCCTTCCTGTCTTCATGGTCACATCCAGAATCACTCCCCAGGGTGACCCGAGAGCCGCGTGTGCTGGTCTTTCTGCAGCTTCCAGGAGTGAACACCTGAGTCCCTCGGCTGACCAGCCTTCCCTCAGAGTCTAACCTGCCAACCTTCCCTCAGCACCGTCCCTTTCCCTCTCCTGTAACAAATTTTTCTCTGCCTCCCTTTCTTGGGGAAGTAAAGGGGTAGTGGGGATTGAACCCAGGTCTTTGTACTAAGCCTAGACCTTTAATCTTTATCCCTTTATTCAATTTTGGGACAGGGCCTTGCTAAGCCACCTGGGCTCTAACTGTCTTGATCCTTCTGGCTCAGCCTCCCTGAGTGCTAGGAGGACAGGCCAGTGCTGCCACACCCAGCTCTCTGCCCCTTACGAGAGCCCTGTGATCCTAGTGCCCAGTGTGGAGAATCCAGCATCATCTCCTCAGCTGCTTCGCATTCGCAGCTCTTGTGCCACATAAGGGAACTGACCGGGGGAACCTGGTTATTTGGGGGGCCTGTTATTCAGCCATATGCATTTTATAGGGGGCCTTGATCTGGGATGAAATCATCTGCCCAGGACCAAACAAAGCTGGGACTGGAGGCCCAAGGACACCCCTGTGGCAGGGACAGGGGCCAGTTCCCACAGCATGCAGACCCTGAGGATCTGGGGAGGGAAGAGCAGACAACCCTGTGTCTGCCCCTGGGGAATTCATGGCTCTGGCCCAGGCAGTGTCCCTGGGCCGGAAGGAAACAGGGACAGCTAACATCTTAAACCAGACCACGGCGTTTCTTCCCCTAGTCTGCCTTTGGCAGAGCCCTGAGCACAGAAGTGGGCAAAGCAGGACTTCTCAAACCCTTTGCCCCCCACCCGACAGATCTTGGGGCCCTGAGGCTGTACGGCAGACCTCCTCCTCTCTCACCCTCTCCCTGAGTTGCTTCTAGCACCCATGGGCCTGGCTTCAGAAACAGCTGGACTGTGAAGGTAGAAAGAAGCTGGGAACCATGGTCACCCCACAGGCTTCACTCAGGGACCAATAGGCCCTGAGCCCTGCCCTGGCATTCAGTGCAGATGCCTTTGCCTGCCTGTATGCCAGGTCCCCAGGCAGAGGCTGGCAGTGTCCCCTGGGGACTGTGCCTGAAGTCCTGTAGTGTTCCTGCCTGTTCCTTTCATCTCCTCTGGAAGCACCGAATGAGTCACTTCCCAGGGCCCACTCTGGGACCTGCATTTTATTACACACATTCTGCACCTCAACAGACCTGTGCGGTTTTGTCTAAAGATATGATCTGTACAGATGTGTTTTATCCTCAGACCTTCAAATAAGGTGCTCTAAGGTGCAGGTGAGACCCAGCGCCCCTGCCCATTGGCTGGGTAGCCCCAGCTGAGTGTGGGGTGCAGAGTCCCAGGGCCGTGGTGTAATGCTCTAGATGCTTCCATCTATCCTACCCTACTCACCCCTCCCCTCTCTCCACACAGAGCAATCAAAAACCCAGCCACACAGGAAGGCCACACAGCACGCTGGCCCCAACCTGGTTCAGATTTCTTTATTGAAAAATTAAAGTCATAAGCTCTGTATATAAATACACCAACATGGTTGGTCGCCTGCAAGGCCTCTGGAACAGGCTGGGGGTGAGGCAGGAAGCTGGGGCCTTGGGGTCCCCACAGTGCAGGGTGGGAAATAAATAATAAATACCATGAGTTTAAGGAGCCAGGAGGAACGGGGGTGGGGGCAGGGCGTCTTGATGCTTATTTGTGGCACTGAAGGTCCTGCTGGATGCCCCCTAGCAGGAAGCTGAGCCTCAGATTCTCTTGTGACCTCACTGCAGGCAAAGGCTCAGGTGTCTGGGGCCAGGCCAGGTCCTACCAGGCTGGGGACAGCAGAGCAATGGATTCTGACCCAACCTGTTGGCCTTTCCTGGCTCTCTTTCCTTCTGATTCTGGTCCAGTGGATCAGGACAGAGTGGGCGCTCCCTTCCTGCAGCCGTGGCCATCCAGCTGCGACCCCTCAGAGAAACTGGGAGCCAGGGCAGAGGGAGGACAGGGACCAGGAGCTGCACGGTGCCGAGCCCCGGCCCCTAGAGCATCACGTTGAACTCAGTGACCAGGAAGTCGATGTAGTCACGGTCCTTGGTCTTGAACGCTTCGGCGATGACCCTGGCAGCCTCCCGGTGCTCCTTGCCCCGGAGCGTCAGCCCATTCACTTCCAGGATCACGTGGCCCACCTTGAGCTGCCCACAGTTGTGGGCTGAGCCCCCTCGCTGTACAGCAAGACAGGCCAGGCTCGCCCAGGGTGGCCAAGTGGCGGGCAGGCCCGGCTTTGGCCACCCAACGGGCAGTCGGACATGGCCACCTAGGCAGCCACATCCTGGTGTCAGAACCTCAGTTGTGCAAAGTAAAGGGGCTGTGATCCTCCTGGTTCTGGTCTGGGGGCATCCAGGATGGAGAGGGGGTGTCCTGACCATGAAGCCAGACCCTTTAGGGAAACCTGGTAATGCCTGGACAAGGAGGGAAGAGCACTAGGGTGCCCTGGGTGCTGTGTCACCTCTGGGGTGGCAAAACCCTGGGCATGCTGAGCAAGGGGGCTTCACAGGCTTTTGCAGAAGGGTGACATGGGCCAGGGGACCGCGGGGGACACACCTGAATTGTGACGATCCTTGGCAGTGGCTGGCGAGTGTTGGCCCCACCCTCGATGGCAATGCCCAGGGTAGCCGCACTCTTCTTCACACGGACCAGGGTGGATGTGGGCTCCAGGAGTCCAGGCTGTGGGGTGCGGCCTTCTCAGGGAGCTGGCCCAGCGGGGCTGGATTATGACCAGTCCCTGGCTAACAGGCTCAGGCTGCAACCTGCACTGGGAGCCCCCTTGTGGCAGAGACAAAGCCACGTACCAAGTGCCCTGGGCCGCCTGGTGTGGCAGCAGGGACCCTAGCGCAGGCATCTGACCCTAGGGCTGCCTCAGCCACTGAGCCACGGCAGAACAAGGGGACCACAAAGATTCTCAGGCTAGAGTTGGTAGCAAAGGTAGGCCCTAAAACAGGTCTCCAGATTCCTACTGGGCAGTCCCTCCAGCCCTGGGGAGAGCCACCGCCCCGGGGTTGTCTGCCAGGCTACCCCCTGCCCCCAGGACCATGAGTTCTCCACACAGGCCTGGCCTCCCTCCCATCCTGCACCCCTCCCTCCCCACCCTCCTCACCGGTTTGCTGGCCCCCTCTGCAGTCCTCTCGCTCCTCGGCAGCTCCTTACTGCTCCTGCTCTTAGTGGATGCTGTCTGTCTGCTCTGGCCTGGAGCGCTGGCCTCTGCCTCACCAGCATCCACGCCACTGTCCTCGCTGAGAGTCTGCCCACTGTCCGAGAGCTGGGAGAGTGTGGAGGCTGCTGGGGGACAGGAGGACAGGAACAGTCAGGGAGGGCTTCCTGGAGGTGGCAATGGAAGGCTGAGGCTGGAAGGCTGGAGGAAAGGAATGATGGGACCAGGAGCCGGAAGGCAGGGACACCCCTTGCTGCTCTCTCCTCCTGTCCTGGTCGCTGCTCCAGGAACATCTATCTTGGCCTCCCTGTCCTCAGCCACTGGCATCGTGATTGAAACAGGAGTCAGTGGGCAAGCCCACCTGATCGTATAGTTCTGCTTTGTTTTAATTCCAAGACAGGGTCTCGTTAGATAGCCCAGGCTGGCTTTGAACTTCCCATCCTCCTGCCTCAGCCTCCTGAGTGTCCCCCTCTTGTCTGGTTTTGAAATTCATGCCATGCTGATCATCTTTAGTGATAGATTAACATATTCAAATCATAAGATTTTGTATTGAAAAAAAGTTGTTAGTTCCCTAAGACAGAAAAGGAATGCCTGCTGTCCCTGGTCTGTGCCCCTGCCTGGCTCCCTGGCCTGCATTGAGTGGTGGGCACATGGCCTCAGGGTGTCAGCATGACCAAGGTGCCTAGCCTGAGTCAGAGACCCCAGGTTAAGAGTGTGTCTGCTGGAGTCTGATGGGTCAAGTGTGCAAGCCCTTGGACTCTGTGCAAGCGTGGGCGGTCACGCAGTGTGCGTGGGCAGTCACGTAGCATCCGTGAGCCTAGGTGCTCCGGCCCCAGTGCAGGAGCCATGATGCCTCTCTAAGAGGCCGGAGTGCAAACTCACAGACCCAGCTGCTGGGCCAGCAGAGCTGATGGGACGAGACCGCCTGGCTGCACTGCTGCTCCCTGCAGCCTGGCTTCTCAGCCTGTGAGATGGTGGGGTGCAGGCACTGTCCTTCCAGTCCCCTGCTGTAGGGACTCAACTGCGTCCTAGCCATGGCCTTACCCCACAGGCAGCCTTTCTCTGGCCACAAGGTGGCGGTTGAAGCCCATGAAATGGGCTTGGATCCACTCTGGCTAGAGACCCAGGCAAACCCCTCAGGGTCTGGGAAGGTGGCCCAGCTGGGACAACCACCCTGCACGCGAACTCTGCAGCGTCCCATCCCCACCCCCGACACGCACACACACTAGGAGCCTCCTGGGGATGCAGAGACTGCCATTTCCAGGCCCAGCTGGGCCCTAGCGTCCACTCTGTGCAAGGTCCTAGGAAATAGGAAGAATCCACTCTGCCCTCCCTGTGAGGTGAACGCTGGCCAGTGCCAGAGGAGCTTCAGGGGCCCCCGAGCCCCCAGCCACCTGTGGCTTATTAGACAGGTGCAACAGCTTACCTGGGGACACAGCTAGTCTGTGGCAGAAACAGGATTGAACGCAACTCTCAGGCCCCAAGCCGCTTCCATACTGGCCCTGATCAGGGGGTGACTGGCTGGTAAGCCCGGGGGCACACATCCGGTTCCCTTCACTAGGGCTCTGAGAGGCTGGGCCACCATACTCACTGCGTGCCTGGGGCAGGGCCCGCACTTCGTTCACGTCAGGCTCGCTGTCGGGGCGGTGTACCTCCACCATGACGAAGTGCTGGTTGGTGCTCATCTGGTCCACAGCGTCTGCGGGTGAGGGTGGAAGCAGGCACCCCGCAGCTCCAGGGGCCTCGGTGGGGGTGCTCTTCAGGTGCGGCGGTGACTGGACCCGAGGGAAGGGCCCGATGGGGTGCTGGTTGACCAGGGCAAGGTGGGCGTCCAGGGGCCTCTTGGATCCAGGATTGGCAGGGGAGACAGAGGCATAGATGGGGGAGGAGGGTGAGTCCTGGGCAGCAGCAGTCCCTGTGGTGGGGGCGGTGCCCCGTGGTGGGCTGTGGTTCCGTGGTGCAGAGAAGACGATGCCGGAGTGGGAAGACACGGAGGAAGGAGCTGGGGGGTCCTCCTTCCCTGGCTTCCTCAGCTGGCCGAGAGGGAGGTCCTGGCCTTGGGCCAAAGGTGGCAGGGGAGGCGGTGTCCTGATGCTGGGCAGCCCCTCGGAGGGGGGTCTGACATCATCCTGCCAAGAGATCCAACAGCAGTAGAAGGAGTCAGACCCCATGGTGGCTGCAGAGGGGAGACAGGCAGCTGCCCAGTACCAGGCCCGCTGGAATTCGGGCCCTGCGCTCAGCTCCTGGCCACGCTGCTCTGAATAATGTAACAGCCCAGTGGAAAAACGTCTCCCGAGTAGGGCGGCAGCTGAGGAGCGCCGGGATCTCGGGAGACGTCTCTGGGGACCTCACTGTCCCCTTTGGGAGTTGAAGATCCTGGCATTGGCCAGGCTTGTCACAGGCAATGCGACTTAATTAGAAGCAGGATGAAGTGGATAGAATACACAAGAGGAATATTTCTGCGGCTCTTCCTGTTAGGGGATTATCTGGGCTTGTAGAGACGGGAGAGTGGTGGCATTGGAGGGAGACAGAATGGGCAGCAGCAGGTACACATGGGCTGTGGTGCTGTGTGACCCTGGGCAGGGCGCTGGGCCTCTCTGAGCACACCTCTGGGCAGTGGGAGAGTATTCCTTGCACAGGCAGTGCGAGGAGCTACATGCGTGGCTGTTGAGCACGATGCCCAGGCCAGGCGGGTGCGTGGCAGAGGGCAGTGCTGACTGTGTTCCTCACTGCTGGGCCTGGACCCAGTACTTGCAAGGCTCTAACAGTGCTGTAAGCTCTCTGCCGAGTGCTTTACAGCAGTCAGTTAAATTGCTGCTCCCCACAAATCCATGGGCTAGGTAGACCAGCACCATCCCATACTCCAGACAAGAAAGCAGCACAGACAGGCCCAGAAATTGGCCCAAGTTCCTACAGTAGAAGAGGTGAGATTTGAGCCCAGCCAGGCAACCTGGCTGAAGCCCACACCATTCCAAAGCCATTAGGGTCAACATCACTGAGTGTGGCCTCCTGTTTAGTGTCCCCATCCAGGCCAGGCCTGTGGCCTCTTGAGGGGACACTCCAGGTGCCTGTACTTGTGGCATCAACCAAAAGTCAGGGCCCAGTTGGGCCCACCTGAGTCACCAGGAGTGAGCCAGCTGGGCTCCTGTGGGAGGTGGCAGTGGGCAACAATGGGACACAGTGGTCAGGCCTGCAGGGGGGTCCAGGACGCACGTGACGTAGCAGAGTGCAGCTGAGGAGCCAGCTGGGCCTTACCACAGACACGTCGGGGAGCGCGTCGGCCGCACCTTGCACAGCCTCGCCCGTTTCCTCCAGGTCCAGCGTGTTCTGGAAGTGGACAGGAGAGCAAGCTGGAGAGGGGACAGCCAGTCTCTGCCAGTGCACCCAGGTCAGAGCGGCCTCGAAGCACCGGACACGCCCTGCTCCCCTGACATTTAGCTTGTCATTAAAACTAACTCTTCTGCCGGTAGAAGTCAGTCTCTTCCTTTGGGATTTCCTGGTCATTTTCAGATGTCCCCTGAAGTAGACAGAGATGCTGGGGTATCTAGGCCTGGACTGGCTGTTCCTGAGCCCAGCTTTGAGTGTCACAGTGGGCAGATTCAGGGTCTCCCCACTGAGGGACTCCCTGTCCACGGTAGACAGAGAACCCCAAGAGGCAGGAGAAGGGGGTCATGCAAGTGAGAAATGCACAGAAAATACACACAAACTCTCACTCTCTCTCTCTCCATCCTAATAGTTTTAATCCTGACTGGCTTCAAATATAATTGGGGCTTATTTTGCAAAAATGTTCGTTCCTTCCCTCCCTCCCTCCCTCCCTCCTTCCTTCCTTCCTTCCTTCCTTCCTTCCTTCCTTCCTTCCTTCCTTCCTTCCTTCCTTCCTTCCCCAGAGCTCCCACAGTGACTTCCTCCTGCAGAAGGTCATCTCTGAGCAGGGGAGCCGATCTGTCTGAGCCAGGCTCTCCTGAGGGGTCAGGCAGCCATTTCTCTCTACCCCACAGGGCCCGGGAGGCCAGAGAGCCTCTGCCACTGATGCTGGCCATAGCAGCCCAGAACACTGGTGAAACATTTCTGGTCGTGTCCCCCATTTCTGGGGGCTCTTCTGGAGGAGATGAGCATTTGAGAGGGAAGACTGACTAAAGATCCTCCTCCCCAGCACAGGGGCATTCCCTTGCCACGATACTCCCATGGAAAACATGGCGGTAGTGGCAGCGGGGTGAGTGGAGCTCTCTGGTGCTGGAGCAGCCATCTTCTCCTGCTCTTGGGAGAGGTGAGGCTTTTTTCTTTTTGCACTGCTGGGCATGGAACCCAGGGCCTCAAACATGCTCACCAAATACTCTCCGTGAAGCCACCCCCAGCCCGTCTGCTGTCTTGATGATAGCTAATGTGGGAATGTCCCCTGAAGCCCGTGCACTCACAGGTGGGCCTTGGGGAAGTGGCTGGGTTATGGGCCACCCATGGCTGACTTGCTGTGAGGAAGTAGGGTCTGGCCTGAAGAGGAAGGTCACAGGGGGCATGGCCCGGAGGGCTTTGTGTCCCCTCCACATACCTCCTTTCACTGACTGTCTGCTTCCTGGCCCCTATGCCTCTGCTTCGCATCTGTGGGCTGAAGTCCCTAAAGACTTTGAGCTGGAATAAGCCCCTCCTCCTTAAAGTGCTGGGTGCTGGACACTGAGTCCCTGCCATGAGAAGCGGCTAAGATGGACCCCAGAGCTCTCCTGGGCCTTCTGCCTTTGGACCTGGCCTGGTGCAGCGTCACCAGCTCTCCTAGGCTTTAGCTGCCAAAGGCAGCTCATGGGACCTCTCGGCCCACACAGCTGTGGGAATGGGTCCACACAGGGCATCCCTTGTGTGGCTGTGCATGTCCTGCTGGCCCTGTTTCTGTGGCGGACACAGCCCCCTGACTCGGCTCGGTGAGCCATCCACAGAGAGTGGTCTCTGAGGTTCCCCAGAAGGTCTGGGGTAGATGAGTCAGGTGCAGACTGCGGAGGGGGCGTTCTGCAAGCAAGAGGCACTGGATACCCGGGCAGGGGCATCTTGCAGGTGAAGGGGACAAGAAGGGTGGGATGGATATTTTAGACCTGGAAAACGCGAAGCTGAGGCAGGAGGGAGGTGGAGGACGCTAGAGGGAAGCTGGCAGCTCCATGGGAGTCCAGAGGGGAGAAGTTGGGGCTTGAGCCTGAGGCCAGCAGGTTGCCATGGAGACCAGGTCCCTCTGCCTCCATGCAGATTCCCTTTGGGGTCCCTTCCTTCCCCCTGGCTGCTGCTTCTGCCTCCTGCCCAAGAGGCTCGCTCTTCTTCTAGGTCCTCCTCAGGGCCTCTGCTGCGTGAGATCCACCCCAGGGAAAATCACAGCGCCTGCTTCCCTGTCCCCTCGTGGTCATTGTGCTCCAGCCAGCAGCCAGATATATTCAGAAAACCTACTCAGGTCTTGCACCTGCCCAGTCTGTGACCCTGGGGCCTGTCCATCTATCTGTCTTGGAGGAAATTCCACACTTCACACCAGCGCCCGCACCTTTTCTCACGATTCCCCCAGCGCATAGCATTATTCCCACCGCAGGACTCTTGCACCTGCTCCTCTCTCTACCCATGCTGGACTGCAGCTCCTTCTCTTTGTTCAGTTCTGCCCTCACAGGGTCCTCTCAGACCAGCCCCGCCTTCCACACCACTGCCCCACTGCCCCACCTGTCCCTGCCTTGCTTTTCTGTCTCACACTTCTCACAGCCTGACTTTGCTGTCTATCTCTCTGGCTAGGACACACGCTGTAGGCAGGACTTGTGACCACAGGTCCCCACCCAGCACAGTGGGTGCCTGATGAACCTTTACCAGGCACGTTAGTGACTCAGTGGGTGAAGGAATCCACGTGTGGCTACAGCTGTTGGGGAGGCACCAGGGCCTCAGTGAGCTCAGAAGGGGGGAAGCTGCAGACATTGTGGGGCACGATTTCCATGGTCCAGGGGCGGACACAAGGCTCCCTGACCACATAGCTCTAGGCCACTCCAGTGTATAGATCAGCCTGAGGCCAGGGAATTCCAGGGCAGGAAAGATTTCTGTGGCTACCAGAGCCAGTGACAAAGCCATCCACCCACGAGATGCCTGGCCCTCCTGATCCTTGCTGGCCTTTCCACCTCCGAGGTTTCTTAGAGGTCATACACAGCTCTGCGGCTTCCGGTGGGGTGGACAACTGCAGAACCTCTCCGTCCTGTTTCATCTGTGAAATAGGGCGACAGCAGCACCTGCTTCATGCAGGTGATGCACATGCGCCCCATGGGTACACGGGAAGGCGAGTGTCACACTCAGCAGAAGCCTCGCAAATCTGCCCTTGCCTATCTTGTCCCCTGAGCTGGTGACAGCACGCTGCTGCTGGGATTAGACCAGCCAGGGAGCTTGAGCTTGGAGGCTCCAGCAAGGCTTTTTTGAGACCCAGCGGCCATGGCCTTGGCTTCCGTGGGAGGCCCTGAGAGGTCTCAGGGGGGGTTACCAGAAAGGACAGAAGGAGCCACTGCCACACCCAGGCACAGCCACGCCTGCTCTGGGAACCCACTCTGCAGGCAGTCCTCAGAGGAGGCTCAGAGGACAGCCTGTGGCCTCAGAGCCAGGCAGGAGTTCTGCCCTGCTCTGGTGCCATAGGGGCCTAGAGAATTTGTTAGTCACTCTGCAAGCCCCTCTCAGGCACCAGATTTAGCGAGAAAGCTCAGAGAAGGAAAAGACCTGCCCCAGGTCACACAGCCATTCTACAGCAGATCAGGCTTCTAAGTGAGGGCAGGGTCACGCCTGTCCTGCCCTGCCCTGTCCTGCCCTGCCCCAGCCTGGAACTCGATGATGCCTGGAAATCCCAGGAATGGAAAGCCCGTGGCGCGAGTGAGGACACAGCTACTGCTGGGCTCGGCCTCAGCCGCTCTCCCTACCCGCAGTGGCACCTGGATTGGGAACAGAAAGTGGGGCTGTGGGGGAAGAGCACCGAGCCCAAAGTGGAGCAAGCAGACGGCGGAGCCCAGCCCCACCAGACGCCATCTGCCCATCCAGGCCCTCAGGAGCCCGAGCCTCGTGCAGCCAAAATAGCTGCAGACAGTGGCCCTTCTAGAGCCCAGGGGACACCAGCAGAACAGCTCTGAAGGCAGGCTTCAAGAGGAGGCTCAAGGTCGGAGCACAGGTACCCGGCCACCTCCTGGCACCCCTTAGGGACTCTAGGAATCCTCCCACCCACTCTAGAGCTGGGGTGACTCACGCTCAGAGAGGGAAGGTTACCAACCCAAGGTCACACAGCAAGAACAGGGCAGGACACCAAACCCTATGCAAGGCCTGACTTGCTATCCCATAAGACAGAAAACCTGCTTCCCACAGGGCCAGGAGGCCTGCCACAGACACCCTCTTCTCTTCCCTCAAGCCCATGGGGTCCCTTAGAGCCTCCCCTTCCTGTGGGAGCTCCATTTCCATGTCTTAAGTCAGTTCAGGGGGACCCAGATTCACACAAACCTGGTTTGGGGCCACTGAGGGAACAAAGAGATGTGTGGCAGGGGCTTCTGGAAGCGCACAAGGAAGGCTTGGAGGGCACCCAGGGCCACCTTAGCAGAACGAGGCCTTCTACTCCCGGCTCCAGCCCTCCCTCTCCTGGACGGAGGACGCTTACGTAAGGGCTATTTTCAGCTCTTTGTTCTGCGGGCTCCATTACTCTCCTGTCAAGCTCCTTACTCCTACCCCGAGTGCACCTGGGCCTGAGGCCGGCAGCCCTTTCCCAGCCTGTGCGTGCCGGATCTGAGGCACTGAGTCACAATGGCTGCCCGCAGGTCAAGGGGGTCCGGTCTTCTTCCCAAAGGGGACGCTGACGAGGGGACAGAAAGGGGAAGGAGGGTGAGGGATTCTGAAGAAAGAAGGCCAGGGAGCAGCGGAGAGAACAGGAAGCAAAAGGGGAAAAGCAAGAGGGGTGTGGGAGGAGGGTGCACTTGTCCCCCCAGGAGTACTGGGGACAGTGGTGTGAGCAGGGCATTGCCAGGGGCGCCGGACCCCCGATTCTCCAGCCGCTGCTGGGAGTGGGCATCAGGAGGCTGCAGGTGAGACTCCGTGAGAACAGCTCAGCACCAGCAGCGCCGGGTTTCATGCACTCGCCTGTCACTGTGGAAGCTTCTGCATGAGGCCCCTGGGCGTGGGACGGCACGGGGCGCCTGGGGGGCTGTGTTAGGAGGCACAGGAGTGCTGGCTCGGTGATGCTGCCAGGCAGGCCTCGTTCCCTTCTGCTGGGCATAATGCTGTCCCTCCCCTGGGGAAAGAGCACGACCCCGGATTTCCACAAGGTCAGGGCTGGAAGGTCCCTCAGGACAAGGCTCCAGGAGACCAGGCAGGGACCTGAGAGCCGGACCAGGACACCAGTGCACTGTCATGGCCGTGGGCTGCCTCTGCCGTTCAGCTGCTGCCCCCAAGAGAGATCACTGACTTGTCCTCTCCCATCCCAGCTGCTGCCCATGTCACAATTGCAGTAGCAGTGGCTGCTAACCTGGGCCTGGCTTCATCCCACGTGTGGTGATAAAAAAAAATGGCCTGCTCACGGTGCGCTTCCACAGTCTGGAACTGGGGCTTCCTCATGAGTTGCTGCCCTGGCCATCCCCTGCACTTATCTCTGAATAGGTAGAGGTGTCTTCTGCCAAGGGGCCCTGGGGCCTCCCGGCCTCTGAGGCTGTCTGGTAGATGCATCTCCAGTGCCCGCACCCTCGTAAAGCAAGCGAAGCGCAAGGCAGGTGGCCGTCACATTCAGACTGTGGCTGAGGTGAGGCACAGCCACCTGGGCCCTGAGTGACCCTGGGGACGCACAGCTCTGTAGGTTGCAGGAGGCATGTGCTGGAGCCGCTCTCCTCAATGGGG
>PVKN010001466.1:0-35565 GCA_004027915.1 Capromys pilorides
CTGCTTCTGCCCTGTCCCATTCTTCATCAAACTTTGCAGCTTCCTCTCCAACGCCTGGTTCCTTGGATCCTCCCCATTCCGGGCACCTCTCCCCTTTCACCCCCGTGTCCCCATCTTCACCCTTGATCCACGGTGTCAGGGCCCAAGTTCCCAGGCCGGACCGAGGACCTCTGCTCCCTCCCCTCCCGCCTCTCACCTTGGGGCCGTCCCTATTCTCAGCTCTATCTCGGGTGACCATTGTTCCTCCGGACCCTGGCGCAAAACTGGGCTGTGCTTGCTTTGGTCCTTATATCCCGCGGCACCGAGTAGGAGGGTTAGGCCACGGCCCCGCCCCCTTCGGCGGGCACCTGGATCCTGCGGGGCCAGGACCCGGGCACGAGGCTCCCGGAAAGGCATGGAGAGAAGGGGGGAGGGGAATGAGAGGAACTGGCCTGAGAATGTGGGAAATAAAGGCCGAATAGGCATCGGCTGGCTTAAGGACCATAAGGCTGTATAATGAGGCGGGGACACAGCATAGGGAAGGATGGGGAGATGCAGTTTCAGTGTTTGGAGACAGAACTCAAAGACGACATTCAGAGAGCTTCCCTAGAGTTGCAGCTTTCTTAGAGGTTCACTGTTACCTCATGAACACGTAAATAAAATTATCACCCTTCAGCTTTTAGGCTAAATAGTGTAAATTGTCACCCAAATTCCCCTCCTGGTCAATACAGGGAATAACCGTGCAACATAAGGGAATAACTGTAAACTTTAATTCAGCTGGGGCTCTGCCTGGTGGTGCAAGAGGTGCACTTTCAATTCTCCCTCATCTGAGCGCTGGCTGTGCGCACAGGGCAATAATGTAGGTTTGATCAAGCTACTGCAAAAGCAAAGGGGATGGGTGCTCCGGGAAAAGGATTTCCTTGGGAGAGCAAGGGGCGCTTCAAGGAAGAAGGATCACATCTTTAAATTCAGAGTAGGAACAGAAAGAGCTTCCTACTTACAAGTATTCAGTTCAAGACTTAACTCAGGTGCGCGGCTAAAGGGACACCTCATACGCGGGTGCCCGCGTCACTTGCATTTGGAGGCCCTTCCTAACTGTAGGCAAGCAGGGAGCACGAAGTGTTTCCTAAAGGGATAAGAAAGGATACAAGAAAGGGATCAACGCCCACCTTAAGCCAACGGCATGACCCTCTCCAGAAGGATGTGTGAACACTCGGCGATTTCAGGACGAAGTGGCTGAGAAGATAAGTCGGAGTTTTAATGGGAGAAACAGTGCCTCTGACAAGTGCACAGACAGTTACAAACCGAAGACAATTAATTGCCAAGTGAGAGACGTGGGGAGTTTGCTCCAAGCTCTTCCTTCGCTCCCTGCACAACTTGATTTTTTTTTTTTTTTTTTCAGAAAGAAGAAAAAAACCCTGCTAAAGCCGGAACCTGGAGGGCCCCAGTTCTTAAGGAAGGGGTTCCCATTTGGGATCAAGGCCCCCAGCACATCCCGCCTCCCCTACCTTCGCCAAATGGGAGGGCAGATGTGTGGCCTCAGCAGCCCCCCGCCGCCCCCCTCCTTGGGAACCTGGGCTCGAGCTGAGTTTTTCTCACCTGCACGCGAGGCTCGGGGCGCTGAGCTGTTAGCACCCGGGTGTGGGGCCGCCCCTAGCCATATGGAGTGGGTTTATGGCCGTGTGGCCGGATCCAGGCGGGAGGAAGAATGCCCTGGAGCCCCACCTACGGGAACCATTGCTGGCGGTCCTTTCTCTGAGTTTGCGGCCTCTGCTGTTCCCCGAGGGACGTTAGCCTCAGCTTCCTATAAAGGTAGAACTGGGAGCCTAGTTAGCATGTCTCGCATTGGTGGTTCAGTGGTAGAATTCTCGCCTGCCACGCGGGAGGCCCGGGTTCGATTCCCGGCCAATGCAGCTTAGTTTTGGTTTGATTTCACTGCAGCTTCGTTTTGATTTTGCCCCCTAACGAAAAAAACAATTCATTTAATCATATTTTTAATATGACATTTAAAAAACATATCTATCTACTTTTTTTGTGTAGTCTTTTGACTCTTGCAAAGTTTGGCGCTCCAAATCTAAAGATTTCTTAGGTCCCACATGCCCCTCCTCCCCTTTTCAGGGTCCCGCAGCCTCCACACCCCTCCCTCTACCCCTGGCCCGCACCTCCATAGGCGTGACCCTGAGAAAGGATGCGGCACTAGGATCCACACCCCGGGGGGTCCTCCCGACCCTCGGCGGGGAGGGAAGTTCTCCCCGCCCCCACACTCTAAATCCCTCCCTCTTCTTTCCACTTCTCTTCCTCTCCTTCTGATTTTCTATGCTCTGAAGCGCACTTCCTTTTCCCCTGGGCCTGGGCCTTTTTTGTTTTGCAGTTCGGATCTCTGAAGGTTTCTCGGTGACCCCATCGCTCCGTCTTTCCGAATCTCAGCTCAGGGTCTTTTTCCCAGCTGTAATCCCAGTCTTTCGTGTAATCCCTACGGCCTCTGCTTCTGCGCTCCAAGTCCGGCCCTCTCGGATCTCTCGTCCTGCTCCCCAGCTCTCTGCCTCTGCGTGGGTCTCCGGGTGGCTCCGGTCTCTGTCGCTGCCCGGGACTCTGCGCTCCCACGCTCCGGCTGACCCCAGGGAAGCTCGCGCGCTGGCACCTCCAGGCTGCCAGCATCTCCCCGCTCCGCCCCTTCCCGGCCGCTTTGATCCAGCACGCGTCGCGCCGGCAGGCGGGCAGCTGGGGCGCGGCCACCTGCCGAGGCCACTTGTGTGCAGGACCCCGAGCGCGGGTCCCGCACTCCTCGGCTGACTTCCGCTCCCTCCCGGCGCGTTCCGCCCCTCCGCGACCCGCCTGCTGGCGCTGTCTTAGGCGGCCGGCAGCCGAGGCTGGGTCAGCTCTGTTCCTCGATTCTGCCTGCTACCTCTTTCAGCCTTTTTCAGCTGAGCCAGAGTCTGGATCTGTCCGTACTGTGTCAAGCACAGGCCGCGCTCTCCTCTGGACTGTCAGCCTTGACAAGGGTCCCAGAAAGAAACTGTAAAACACTCTAAGCCTCTGTGTATCTGTGGGCGCAGCTGCTGTACCTATTCACTAAGCCGATGTGTTTATTCAATGCATCTTGTACACTGAGAATTGTTAGGTATAGAAGGCATATCCAGTCTGGGCGCTCCAGAAGCTTACGTTACAGTGGGAAGAGGGAAAATAACCAAGAAAACAGAAAATATTACAGGATAATGTCAAATGGTTGTAAGGCTGGAGCTCCATCCACGTGAACCATCGCAGGCCATCCTTCGCTGGCAGTGACTCAGTAGAGTATAGCGTGGCACTACTGAAGTTTTGGTGGACAGGAAGAGGTGGTCTAAGAAGAGAGGCTAATGGGACCCAGTGCTGTCAACTTCGCATCCCGGTAAAAGAGACAGCAACTTCAAAGGCCCTGAGATAGAAGGCTTTGCTGGTGGGAGCCCGAGAAAGAGGGCCAAGGAACTTAGGCTAGAGAATTTGGGAGTAGAGAAGGCAGGACAGGAGAGGCATGGCAGGACGCACAGAGCCACGGAGGCTCCCAAGACGCTTGGGTTTCAGTCTCAGTACGGTGGGAAGCCAGCAGAGAATCTTCACCAGGAAGGCTGTGCTCTGGGTTCTGTCTCAAAGGTCACTGGAGCTAGGCACAGTGGTACTGAGGCTCCTAGAAGACTGAAGAAAAGGTTTGAGCCCAGGAGTTCAAGGCCATAGTAAGACACCTTACCCCCATCTCCCCGAAATAAAAAATAAGTAACTTTGGGGTCCTACGTTGGCCCACTGTTCAGAAGAAACTTCATCTTTCCCATGCCCACGGACCCACACCTGCTGTGCCCCCCTCAATGTAGGAGAGGTGTTTCCTCTGCCTCCCCTTTTTTTCCACTGTGCTGGTATCTACCCACCCTCACCAGTATTTCCATCAGCTCCAAAGGTGCTTTGAACCATTTGAAGAGAGAGACATGAAATCCTCATTTTGAAAGTTAGAAAAACTACCTAGGCTATGAGTATAGGCATTCTAAGCATGCTGAGAGCCCATCAGAGCACCAAGAATTTCATGGGCACGGATCAGATCACCAAGAAGCTAATGAAATCTAGGAACTCTTGCTTACACAAACCCTGGTGAAGGCTCCAGCAAGGTGTTCACAGGGCCAAGGGCTTCTGTAAATTTCTTAAGCATTAGCTCTTTCAACCACAAGCTCTCTCTTTCTAATACTCCCCACCTCATCCCACCCCCCAGTACCATCCCCCACCCCCCCCCCACCCACTCACACCCCCCCATCCCAGCTGCCTCTCCATTGTGCCCTTGCTCTGGCATTGGACTGGTTATGGAGAAGGTGAATTGGAGAGACATTGGATTTGCAGTTTCGGGACATACTTCCATGACTTACAGTCATTTTCACATGCCTTAGCCTAGCCACCTGGTGTAGGAGTGTCTTCCAGAGGACTATTGTTATGGTTCCCAGTTGTAAGTGTACAGAGAGAGATGGCACTTGTGATACAACAGTGTCCAGCTGTAAGTACCTAAGTGGCAAAGGAGAAGCAAAATTTGAAATAGAACCAACAGCCAACAGCTACTCTGTGGAAAGTAGTATAGAGGTATGTAGGCATACCTTAATACAAGTTAAGTTATTTCTCTGGACTTGGTGGCATTTGACCTTTTTGTTGTTGCTAGTGAGAGAGTATTTCATGAAATTTCTAAATTTCCCAGACCCAGACCCTCTTGAATTTGTGATCCTCCTGCCTCAAAAAGCTGGAATTACAGCTGTGTGCTACTACATCTTTTTTTTTTTTTTTTTTTTTTTTTTTTTTTTTTTCATTTTGAGACAGGATCTAGGATCTCTGCAGCTCAGGCTGGCCTTGAGTTCACTTTGTAGGGCAGGATGCTGGGTCTTAAACACGCAATGATCCTTCTGCCTCAGCCTCCAGAGTGCTGGGATTATAGACACGCATCACAATGCCTGGCCTGCAACCCTATTCCGTTTTTAATGTAGAGTCTCACTAATTGCCCAGGCTGGGCTCAACTTGTGATTCCCTTGTCTCAGCCTCCCAGAGTGCTGGAATGACAGACATGCACCACCAATCCTTTGGATTTATAAATTATTGTCCTTGTTTCCCTCTAAATAATACTTTTTGTACTTTTTTTTTGTTAATTGTGGTTTTTGTTTGTTTGTTTTGTTTTTGCAGGACCAGGGATTAAACTCAGGTCCTTACACTTGTCAGGCAAGCACTTATTCTGCTGCGCTATTTCCCCGGCCCCCTGTACTTTTTTTAAATTGCAGAATCTTCAGGTCTTTAAAAACCTAGAGCTACACCTAGGTGAGATTAACTGGAAAGGCTGGGTGGTTTTCTCCAGTCCATTGCTCTGGTGCAGGTGTGCTCTGTGTCACAGGTCTGTCTGTGTCGGAGGATAGCAGAGCAATTCTCCATGCAGTTCATCCACCTCTATCTCGGAAAGTCTGTGCTTGTGATGGGTCTGGTTGTGACTACGCACGCAGTAGTCTAACAGGCATGTCCAGGTGGATGGGCCCCCAGACTCTGGCTGACTGCCTTCTCTCTGGGCCATGAGGGGCCCGTGGCAGGAGGGGAGCTGCTGCAGGCCTTGAGAAGCATCCAGGAGGCAGGGCTGAGGAACACAGAAGGCGCCCCCTGGGAGACTCTCAGCTTCCCCTCTCCCGCTGACTTCTCTCCAGGCCTGGGTTCTGAAGCTTGCTTCCCTCTTTTCAGTTCTTCAAAGAGAAGGCTGGCTTCCTGGGCCCCCCGGGGTAGGAGAGTTCCTGAAGGGTTGAGCCCTAGGGGCTCAGAGGCTAGCAGGTTGGAGGACGGGGCTCTCAAGTCAAGGGGAGAAGCCTGACAATCTCCTAGGCTCAAGGCTGCTTCTCAGGTCCTGCCTTCCTCTGCTCCTTGGCTCTGGAAACTGAAGAGAAGACAAAACAGAGCAGCAGGGCAGAGGGAAGAGGCAGCCAAAGTGCTTCGGAAGCTATGAGCCCCCAAGATACAAAGAAACCCAGAATTTCGACATTCCTTCTTCAGCACCTATGTCTAGGCTGCATACTGTGAGCCAGGCTCTGTCCTGTGCCCCCCAGAAGGACACAACCCCCAACAAAGCAGACAGTGGGTCGTGCATTCTTCTAGGGGACACAGTCAATGTACATTATACAAAATATATCATTTGGTCAGGTGCTACGGCACTTCCTATAATCTCAGACCCTCAGGAAGCTGAGGCAGGAGAATCACAAGTTCACAGCCAGCATGAGCAATTTAGCAAGAAGAAAAAAAGGGATGTAGTTCAGTGGTCACACACCTCTGGGTTCAACCTATAATACCACACACAGAAAAATAAATTTAATTAACTAAAAAATAGCATTTGGTAGCTAGTAAGTGTGGTAGAGAAAAATCAAACAGAAAAGGAAGTAAAAAATGAGAATTGTCCCCTCCTCAGATGCTCAGATCCCGAAAGGTGATCCTCTTGAGAATGTGCAAGTCATGAGCGGAGAGGCCAGGCAGAAGGAACTGAGGCCACGAAGGCCTGGAGTGGCAGCGAGCTTGGGGGCTGAGCAAGCTGGGAGGGAGTTGGCCAGTGCAGGAGCAGCAGGAGGTGACATGGGCAGGGCAGGGCAGGGCAGGGCAGGGCAGGGCAGGGCAGGTAGGACCTTCTGAGTCAGGGTGTGGATTTAACCCTGGATGCGATGAGAAGTTGTGGGAATGCCCCTCCCCCACTGTCTTGGTCTCATCTTATTTTGGGAATTTTATTGTCATTTCAAACTTGCAGGGCCAGGGATGTAGCCCAGTGGCACAATGCTTGCTTGGCAAGTGCAAGGTCCTGAGTTTGATTCCAGGTACCAAAAAAGGTCCTGAGTTCTATTCCCGTTACAAAACAAAGAAACAAGCAAGTTAAACTTTCAGAAACGTGACAACAGTACAGGAATCACCCTGTGTCCCCTTTTCTCAGGTTGCACTGAGTGTTTGCATTTGCTCCATTTGCTTTCTGGTTTCTTGCCAACTGGTATAGGGATGCAAAATAGTTATTATCTAAACCATTTGGAGATAAAATTAAAATATAGGGCTTTTTTATTCTGTCAGTTGATTTCCCAAGTCAGGCATAGTGGCACACACCAGAGGTCAGCCTGGGCTACACACTGAATACAAGCCCAAGTTCACTATGTAGGGAGACCCCATCTTAAGTTTTTTGTTGTTGTTGTTTTCTTTTTTTTGCAGGACCGGGATTCAAGCTCACGACCTTGCACTTGCCAGGCAGGCACTTGTGCCACAGAGCTATCTCCCCAGCCCCCTAGACCCCGTCTTTAAAAAAAAAAAGGTTAGTTTCTCTGATACCTCATCTAGGTGAGATGTAAGTTATCAAGGTCACGCACTTTTGGCAGGACCATCAGCACAAAAGTGTTTTCTCATTATGTCAGAAGATATATATCAGTTCCTCCCAAAGCTCAGATATTATCCTCATCCCCATGGTTCAAATGGTGTTCATAAATATTTACCAATTCCAGACCCAGCAATTCCATACTAAGCTATTTTCCCAAAACAAATAGAAAACCTTTGCCCAACATTCAAGGTATAGGCTTGGGGAGAAGCGTGACGGTCTAAGTGCCTGTCTGACAAGCTCAAGAACCCAGGTTTGATCCCTGGGACTATATACCATGCTGACACTGAAACTGGGCAGGGTGTTGCATGCCTGTAATCCCAGCGCTGGGAAGGCTGAAACAGGAGGATCACTGAGTTGAGCTGCATAGTGACACCTTGTACCAAATAAAGACATAAATAAAATACTTTAAGTTATTTTTTTAAAAATGCCAAGGTGGGGCTGGCAAGATGACTCAGCAGTCTCAAGCGCCTGCTTAGGCAAGCTTAGGTAACCTCAGGCACCAAGGTTCGATCCCCCCAAAAACATCAAGGTATTCACCAGGTTTCTATGTAACAGTGTTAGGGATTGATCCCAGGATCTTCACACTGATCTAAAATCTGAGGCCTTATTTTATTTACTTACCTAATCATTTATTTTATTATTTTTGAGACAGGGTCTTACTAAATTGCTAAGTTTCCCGAGCAGAACGTTACACATCAATAGCAGCAACCTCTTTTCCAGGCTCTGCAGTGGTCTAAACAAAATTTTAAACACCCAGCACACTCCATTTCAAAAAAGAAAGAAGAAGGAAAGAAGAAATACCCAGGTACTATTGTTTCTTTTGTGTTTTTGAAACAGGGTTTCACTGTGCAGCTCAGGTTGGGCTTGAATTTACTTTGCAACTTAGCCTGGCCTCAAGCTTGCAGCAAATGCTCCCGCCTTGATCTTCCAAGCGCTGGGATTACAGGCATGCGCCGCCTGGCTAACTTCTTCATTCTAGAAGAGAGGGAAAGCCCACAGCTGGCATTATTTTAATAAATCTCTCTCTTCCTTCAGTTCCACTGCAGATGTATTCCCCACTCATCAGCAGTAGCAGGATATAGACACCAGAGTTTTTCCAAGTGTGTAAGATGTTTTTCCTTTGAAACCCTGGGTACATCTGCCAGTCGGATGGTTTCATGAGACTGGTAGGAACCTGTGGATGTGTACTGACATAGGAAGACCTCATGTATGTTAATTATTTTCAAGTATGGATGTACAAATAGACTAAGTCTCACAAGAAAATTTCAAAAGTTTTTATTCTGTAAGTAAAAAGAAAATTATTAACCACTGATGTCAGAGATCATCTTTTAATAGCATTATCCTTGAGAATAAAAAATTTATTCTTTTGATAGTCAGATATCTTACGTCATGCTACCCAAATTCTGGACTGTTAATTAAAATGATGTACTCTTTAACAAGCCAAGAAGAGAGTCGCAACGCTCCTACTGCCACAGAGCACTGAGGGTTTGGCGGGCTTTTTTCCTTGCCTCCCCAGAATCTAGGCTGAGGTTTGCCCAAGCCCCAAGTGATCTCATCTCTCTTTTCAGAACAAACAGCTAGAGTGATGGTAGAAGAAAAGGGTTTGAATTAAGTCTGTAGGCTTAGCTAGCCTCGCAAGGCCTTTTAGCTAGAAGGGAAACGGAAAACAGAGGAATGGAGTTTATCAGAGGATGGAGCTGCCCACCCTACCTTTATAGAAGCAGGGGCAAGAAATGTTGATAATAATTAACAAATATGTTTCTCCCAAGGAGTTATGTAGATTAACATGCATACATATATACAGAATTGTGTACTTATGCACATTATATATACACATATATGTAATTCATACATGTACTTTCTTAGAACTTAGCTTTATTGAGATGCTGATAAAACTGGAATTTATTAATAATCTGAATGTATGGGTGATATCATCCACCTTCCTTCATGGCCCAGTTTGGTAGTGCAAACAAACATACAATTAAAAACAGACTGAGAAGACAAAACTTCCTTATGTGTAAGAAGTATAACCCATTGTTTTGTTTGTCTGTTTTTGAAACAGGGTTTCACCATGTAGTTCAGGCTGCCTTCAACTCACTATATAGCCCAGGCTGATCTCAAACTCCCAGAAATTCTCCTGCCTCAGCCTCCACAGTGCTGGGACTATAAGTGTGTGCTATCACACTGGGCCTATACTTTAGTATATCTTCAATCAATAATCCTGAAAAGCTTTTACTTAGTACCTAAAAACTCACACTAGTAAACTAATAGAATATGATTTTCTAATTTCATCATTGTTTTTAGGCATGCTACTTAAAGTAATATGTTAATGCAATGCCAATCTTGGTGACAGTTAAGTACACGGATTGAATATATAGTCTGAACAGATATTTTATTTGAAGTATCACTGGTGATACCACATTTACATCTTCATAAAAATACCTAATTTATAAATTTCCCATGCATTGATTTGTCTGTTTTCCACACTGATAATGTATTTTTTAGTTAACAGAGCCCAAAACTTGACGATTTAATGTTTTATTGATATTTTTCTGAATGAAGCTAGTATGTCATCTTCAGGTTTGCATTTCTATCAGAAGTGTGCACCTATAGTGTGTCATAAAAAACCAAACCAAACGGTATCTTTGAGTAATCCAGAGGAAATGGTCCATCTTCTCTAGTGCAGAGAATCATAGTTTGGTGGAAAATGACCTTCTACAATAGGGAAAGGAAGAAGAGTGTGTGGCCCCAGCCTCGGCTGCGATTGTGGATGTTAAAGGAAACGTCAGGATATTTTCTCAGTGAAACAGGAAGACAATCTATGCTAAGATAAAGAGGGGAATTGCGTGTGCGGTTAAAATAAGACAATAATAACATAGGGGTAGAAATGGGTTAAGAAAGGCAATATGAATACTGAGCAATCCCATGAAAACACATTTAGGAATTGTAATTGTCAGTTTTTAAGTTTTGCTGTCTGCAGGAGATTAACCCTCGCAAGAGGGCGCTGGCGGGCTGGTCGAGTTCAACAGATCTTCACAGTAATGTGTAGTTTCTACAAAGAAAGGACTATTAAAATAAAGGGTTTCATTCTCCAGAGGAAGGTAGTCGTATCTGTCGCCAAAATCGCTGACGCTGTGAGCAGGATTCGAACCTGCGCGGGGAGACCCCATTGGATTTCGAGTCCAACGCCTTAACCACTCGGCCATCACAGCCACGTGCAGCCTGCAGCCTGCACAACTATAGCTGCCTATCAACGTGCCCGCCTCCTGCAAACCCCGCCTTAGTAGCTTTGAGATTATTTTTGCGCATGCGTGCATCCGGACACCCGGATACAGCCGCGAGCTACTTGCAAACTTTACAGTAAACTACAGTACGGCCTTTAACAAAAAGCGACAAAACCTGATTTGAGTTTCTGCTTCACATCTTGAAAGCAAAGTGAATCTTCGCTAAAAGTGCACTGCAGCACATAAGAGTTTTTTAAGGAGGGTGTGAGAGAAATGCTTCAAAGGCAAATGGGACCAGTTTCCTTCCAGCAATAGTTCATTCTTTCCACAGAGTGTAGGCACCGCTGGGATTTGAACCCAGGATCTCCTGTTTACTAGACAGGCGCTTTAACCAGCTAAGCCACGGTGCCGACAAGGGCCACACTGATACCAGCAGTAGATTAGCTGTTACTGTGTGCCAGTGAGTGACCCGATAAAGCGACTTGGTAAAGGCTGCAAGGTCTTTGGGGACTCAGCCCTCCCGAGATCCCGACCTCCCTTTCAGATTCAGAGCAACAAGATCGATGCTCCGTCTTCCCCTCTCTCCTCAACACTTTTCTGGGCCAACTCAGCTAACATGAGTCTACATCCTGAAGGGCCATGTCGTTCAACAAGCCAAGAGAATCCAAACGCTCCCTCCTGCCACAGGGCACTAAGGTTTGCTGGGCTTTTTTCCTTGCCTCTCCA
This sequence comes from Capromys pilorides, assembly GCA_004027915.1. NCBI lineage: Eukaryota > Metazoa > Chordata > Mammalia > Rodentia > Capromyidae > Capromys > Capromys pilorides. The sequence goes on from PVKN010001466.1 coordinate 11,305, forward strand.
GAGTCTAGGCTGAGGTTTGCCCAAGCCCCAAGTGATCTCATATCTCTTTTGAGAACAAACAGCTAGAGTGATGGTAGAAGAGAAGGGTTTGAATTAAGTCTGTAGGCTTAGCTAGCCTCAGCAAGGCCTTTTGGCTAGAAGCGAAACGGAACACAGAGGAATGGAGTTTATCAGGGGATGGAGCTGCCCACTCTACCTTTCTTGAAGCAGGGGCAAAAATCGTTTCTCAGTCTTTTGCCTAACAGCACGTGTGGAAGCACGGGCACTCCTCCCCTCACCCAAATCCCAAACATTTCATTCCACAAAGTCTTGACTTTTTTTTCTTTTTGTATTAAAAAATAACAGACACAATATCAAAAACACAAATGCCATTGGTAGAGGGGAGAGCTGAGAACGCCGGGGTCCCACCTGAGGGGCAGCACCAGGGACTCCATGGTCCACCAACCTCCTCCACCCTGGAGCAGCTAGGGGTTCAAACTTCTGGATTCAGCTTGCCCCCCGCCCCCCTGTGTGGGTAAGGAGCAGGAGAGCGAGTTTTCTCCTCCAATAAATAAGTGCAGCCCCAACCTCCAGGACCAGATTCAGGCTCAGCTGGGATTTGGAGAAAATACTTCAGCAGCTTATCAGCAACCACACCCAGAGGGACTCCTCACCAGCTGAGAGAAGGGACCCTCCTCTCTCTGGGCTGGGCTGAAAAGTGTCATCCTCTGTTCCCTAAGGGGCCAGAAGCAGCCCCTGGATCCTGGACTGGCAATGGGGGCCCTGCCCCCTACAGTGGCAGAAGCTGGGAGTTTCCTACTGGTTGGTCCAGCCACATGGAAGTAGCATCAGGGAAAAGGAAGCCTCTCAAGGACTCCCGGGAGTGGCCCCAAGTAAGGGTCTAGCTGGTGCCATTTTCTGCAGCGGGTAAGGCTGGATGGGACAAGCTCCCACCTTGTTCTTCCTCCTCCATGGCTGAGTCCTGCAAGCCTGAGACCTTAGCCCCAGCTTGGGCCCTGGGCTCCTCACCACCCTCCCCCTCCCCCCCACCCCCTCCTTCCTCCATGGGCTCCAGCCCCAGTCCATCCAGCTCTGAGAACAATGGGTGGTCAGAGTGGCCAGGGTCTTGGGTGCTGCTACCACAGTCCACACAGGCCTTGAGGGAGAAAGAGGAAATGAAGGAATCAGGCCGAGTCAGAAGCTGGCAATCGGCTCCCCATCCTATCGCCCCCAGCCCACCCCTACTAACCAAACTGCACTCCCAACAAGCTAGTTAAACTGATGCCCTTGGGGTCCAACAAACATAAAAAGCACAGAGGCCATGTCCCTGTGTGAGAAAGGAGTTCCAAGGGCAGAGGATGGGATCCAGGGCCAAAGGCAGGATCCACGAGGCTGGCATTCTTCCTCTACCACCAGCCCCCATCTCCTAGGCCTCCTGAGCCTTCCCTGAACTCTAGAAGGCATCTAAGCCCAGGAACCTGTTAGCCTGGAAACAGGAAGAGAGCTCCAAGAGTCAGGAGTAAAACGGGAACCCCCAGTTCAGAGCCAGAGAACCCCAAGTTAGGGGCCGGGCAGCAAAGATAGGCCAGTCTCCTTGCCTAAAGTTAATTACCCTCTATCCAGACTCCCTATGGAAGTCACAAGGTACATTAACACAGGATGGGCTCAGAAAAGTTCTGCAATACCTCCCATGGCTTAACACTACATAATCCAGCAGAAAACTTAGCAGGATTAATGTCCTTCAGAATTAATGGATCTCAGACACTTGAGATCCAGTTCTTGGCCTCTGTCCCTTGAACTTCAACTGCCATTTCTTCTTCCCATCCCCAGCTTTCTTACCATCACATCAAGGGCCTGAGGCAGCTGGCCCTTCCGGACCCAAGAGTGCACAGCACCCAGTTCCCGCCGCTGGTCGTCTGAGAACCGAGGCTGCTGCTTCTGCATGGCCCGGAGCCGCTCCCGATCCTGCTTCAGCACAGAGGCCATGTCCCTGTGTGAGAAAAGAGTTCCAAGGGCAGAGGATGGGGTCCAGGGCCAAAGGCAGGATCCATGAGGCTGGCATTCTTCCTCTACCACCAGCCCCCATCTCCTAGGCCTCCTGAGCCTTCCCTGAACTCTAGAAGGCATCTAAGCCCAGGAACCTGTTAGCCTAGAAACAGAAGAGAGAGAGAGAGAGAGAGCTCCAAGGTGTCAAGAGTAAAACAGGAACCCCCAGCTCAGAGCCAGAGAACCTGAAGTTAGCTGGGTAACAAGATAGGCCAGTCTCCCTAATATCTCTGACAGAAAAGCAGAGGTGGCCTCTGAACTCACCTGGAGGGCACCTGGTAGGTCATCATGACATCCTGGTCAGCGTTGGCCATGAGCAGCCAGATGGGATCCTGGAGCACATACTTGATGACCTGGTCCCCGGGCTCAGCCCTGGCCTGAGGAGCCCCAGCCTCAGCCTCTGAAGAGTCAATGCTGCCAAAGTATTTGCTTGTGTGGCTGCTCTGACTGCTTCCTGTGGAACAGGGGGCAAGCCAATGGAACCGGCCAGCCAAACTACCTTCCCTGGGGCCTCAGCAGCCCACCTGCACAGGCCATGAGGCCAGCACAGCATGCTCAAAGAGCCACGATGGGGCCTGTACCTCATCTCCCCAGTCTACCCTGGGCACTCACGAGTAATGCTGGCTGAGGTGCTGCCGCCCTCTTGGGAGCCTGAGCCAGACCCAGAGCCCAAGCCAGAGCCCAAGGAGCCTGAAGCTGCAGAGCCTGTGCCAGAGCGGGAGTCCTCTTGAAGGAGGAGCTCCAGCAGGTCACTGGAGCCAGAGAGCGCATCCTGATTAGAGGACTCAGTTACCTCCACCTAGAGAAAGGTGAGCGGAAGGGGAACAGGGAGGGTGGAGGAGGAGTTAGCATCTGGGCACGCCTCAACTGCTTCCATGGGGTGTGGTGGGGAGACACACCCAACCCAAATGATCTCTGCTCCCCACTCCATGACATGGGATCAAGCTGAGAGAGGAGAGCTGACGAAGAGGAGGGATGTGATGCTGGACCCTCTCCAACTTCTCAGAAGTTACTGGGATGTCCTCGCCACCTGTTAGACAGGACAGTCCCTTCACAGAGGAGGCAGCCAACTGCCACCTTGCTCAGAAATTCGCCTAGGGTCTCCCACCCCACCACAGTGCTCCAAGAGCTAAGACACCAGCCCAGGAGAGACTACAGGGCAGAGGTGGCACCAGGTGGAAGAGAGGCAGGGGCTGAGGGTGAAGGGCTGGAGACAAGGTGTAAGGGGTCAGTGCTCACCAGTCTGGTCTCCGGCTCCGTGGCCTCCTCAATGGGAGGTGGGGGCCCAGCACTGCTTCCAGGCCCCCCCGAAACAGCACCCCCCTCAGTACGGGAGGGCTCCTCCAGCTGCAGCAGGTTGAGCTGGAGTGGAGAGCTGCATCTTGAGTTGAACAGTGGGGAGTCTGGGCAATCGGGGGGACTAGGGGGCAGTGGCAGCAGGGACGGTGAAGGCGAGTGGGAGGCAGGGGTGAGAGGTGCCTCAGCAGAGGCCTGGTGTACCCCATAGGGATAGCTGGATGGGGTGGGGAACAGATAATTAGGGAGCACCAAGGCCACCACTGGAGTTACCAGGGGGGCAGAGAAGGCAGCAGGGGGCACAGAGGTGGGGACAGGGGAAACAGGTTGAGGGCCTCCTCTAGGGGAAAACACTGGGAGTGAGTAGGGCTGGACCACTGCTGGGAAGGTGGTGGGGGCTGGTGGGGGTGGCCAGGGGCCAGAGGGGGGCACAGATGAGGGATGGGAGACATAGCAGGGGGCTTCAGCCCGGGGGGTCTGATGGTGGCGTGAGCGCTTGGCTTTGGATCGGCAGTGGTGTCGGCGGCTGGGGGGCGTGGGGCCGTGGTGGCAGCCTGCAGGGAGAGACTAGGGTTAGTGTGGGCCTCAACCTCGGGGTTAGTGCCCCTGCTACCTCTACTGCCCTGACAAGCCGACTAGGGAGAGGGAAAGCCAGCAAGGGCCCCAAAGAATGTCACACAGAGATTCTCACACACTTCAGGACTCAGGAGGTGACAGAACCTTCGTGGAAGAATCACAGCAGCCAGGGACAGGGGGGCGTTATTGAGAAAAGAGCCAAAAAATGGCAAGGTTACATGGGTCAAGATGGGAGACACGCAAAATACAGGTGCTGGCACGTGGGAAGAGACAGAGTGGGTCTGGTCAATAGGCAGGTAGTTCCAGTCCATCTGCCCAAATCCTGCAGGCACTGTCAGCCGGGATACTCCTGCCAGTCACGGCTGTGGTCTGCCTGCTCACAATGGAGTGAAGACTTGCAGAGGAAAACATGGGCCTGAGTCCAGAGCTCTGCATCCACTTCTACATCTGTACAGGGTCTCCCTCAGGCAGCTGAAGCGGCTGTCTTCTTTTTCCTCTTGAGACCTTAACCCTACCCCAGAGCTAGTCCATAGTCCACAATGATTTGATCAGTGACAACCAGGCCCTATGTGAGTGTACTTCCTGCCCCTGTCTCCAGGTTAGGCCTGACCTAGCTTACCTGGAATAGAGCACCTCTGCCTGCCCATCTCGGTGCCAACCGAGAGAGGCTAGTAAGGGGCCTGCTCCTAGGCAGAGTTCTGATGGTGGAGGCAGCACTAGCCTAGGTCCCCAGAGCAGAAACATCTCCCTCAAGGCCCATCTCTGACAGTCCAGCCCTTGACTAAGTAGTGGGCAAATCAGGGAAGCCCCAAAGCAGTACCTCGCTCGCCAGGGGCCGAGGGGGCTGTGGAAGAGCTGTCAAGTCCACGCAGCCTTCCAAGGTCTCGAAAGCGGCTGAGGAAGGCTTGTTCTTCCTTCTGTGTATGTAGGGACAGCACGGCCTTGGTCAGGCCCACTGGGCGGTAGGCATCTGGGGCTGGGTCAGGAGCTACTGTGGGGCTGGGAGCCGGGCTCGGGGCTGGGCCCAGGGCTAATCCAGGCAGCTCCTCCATCATGATGATGTCTGAGGAAGGTGAGATGGAGAAAAAGTCATTAGAATCCCCTCAGGAGTCAACACATCCACCCCACACCCTCTCTGCCAACAGCCAAACCCCCTGCCTCAGTCCCACAACCAAGCCTGGGCCCTGTGTGCATCTCCTGGCCGTCTTTCTGCTGTGGGCCACCCCTAGATAACCTTCTCACACAAAACTGCCCCAGGCAGAAACTACTCAGTCCCTCCCAGTAATCACTGCCCTGCCAGAAGCCCCCAGGGGTGATACCTTTGCAGCCCTGGCTGGAAGGAAGGCCCTCTCCTTGCCCTCCCTGCATACATGTTTAAGGTCAATGCCCAAAGACCCATTTGGGGTCTTCAACTTTTTTTTTATCTCAAGCCTCTGTGATCAGTATCTCAGGGCTGAATCTCACTCCCTTAGCCCAGACTTTACAGTAAGAATTCAGGAAAAATGGGGGAGGAGCAAGCAGCAGAGACTGGCTGGCAGGTAGACAGCAGAGAGCAAGTGGCAGCAGCCCCAAACTAAAAGCGGAGCCTCTTTCTCCATGTGGGGCTGAAGAGGGAAGGGAAAGGTTAGCAGGAGGGAGCTGTGCTGACAGACCATGTGGAGCCCAAAGACTGCCCCTTTCTCCACGCCCATACCCGACTCCGGGGGCTTCTTGTCTCCTACATGGACGATGGTCGAGCTGAAGCTACACTGACTGGTGACAGACACCACACTCTCTGCCTTATTGGCCAGAGCGAGCGGGCTCAGGGTGCCTCCCACCACTGGCTCCTTCCGAGGAGTGGCCCCCTCCCCAGACAGCACTGCTGATGGTGGATCTGTGCAGAGAGATGTCACTGGTTACCACCCCTGCCCCACTGTGGGGTCAGGAGAGGGGATCCCAGGGAAGAGGAGGAGGGATTGACAATAGGAAGGAGTCTAGAGACCACAATGCAGGGGAGGAGGGCAGGGCACAGCAAGGTAGGGGTCCCCAAGGCAGAACTGTAGAGACCCAGGGCCACGGGGCTGGATCAGGGCAGTGGGAGCCAGGTATGCCCTGAATTATTACCTTTCTTGGTCCCCACAGGGACTGGACCTGTCCTCTGCTTGTCATCATCAGAGGCTGAAGAAGCAGTACAAGAGGAAGAGGAGGCACATTTTCGCTTGGTCGTGCTGGGGATGTTACAACTCTCCAGGTACCTGACGATGAATGTGTTAGAGGACGTAAGGGCAGGATCCTGGGTACAGCAGAAACAGGGCTGAGACAGAAGGTGCTGGCTGGACCTAACCTGAGGATGCTGTCCAGGCAGTTGATCTGCTGGTAGGAGCAGCTGGAAGCCTCTTTCCTCTCAGCCTCCTCAGGGGCCAATGCTAATGGGGGTTGGATGGGAGCAGGGGCAACCTCCCGTTCTGGCTCTCGAGACTGGGAGGGAAGGGCCTTGGCCTTGAATGTTCCCGTAGCTACAGCAAGGATAGAGAAAGGTAAATGTGTGGGGGTGAACACTGGGAGACCCCAAGCCTCATTTCTTTACCTCCACCTCCCCTATCACATCAACTCACCAGGGAGGTGAGGCCGGGGTGGAGGCCGGGCCCGGGACTCAATGAAAAGCTGCTGTCCCTGGTGCTTCACCAGATGCACATCCTTACAGATCTGCTGGAAAGTCACCTATGGGACACAGCAGAGCAGCAGGCAGCACTGACGCACCTGGCTACTGGCAGGAGCCAAAGACACAATAAAATAAAGCACCAAGAGGGAGCCCTGGAGACCTCAGACAAGGAGGAAAAGGCAGGGCAGAGAAAGAAGACATGCAAAAAACCTCTGGGACAAGCAATCCTGATTCTACAGAGATCAGGCAAATGGGAACTCAGAGATACAGTAAAAGGAGATCCACTCACTGGAGCAGGAGGCCCAGATCCCTCAGCATCTCCGCCATTGCTATCACTGGAGGAGCCAGGGCTATGTAGAGGACCGGGGGATGCCACAGGGCCAACTCCACAGAGCCCAGTGGGGCTGGAGCTATGCACAGGCTGCAGTGAAAAAGAACAGTCAGATGTCTACACCTGCTTCTTGCCCTCTCTGTTGCCTTCCAAGTTCCTCCCATCAATTCCCACACCTTAGCTCCTACCTGCAACAGCAGCCGGTGGATCTGCTCCGAGAGCTCCTGGATATCAGAGTCCAGGGACAGAGCTGAGCTGGGGGCCGGGGGAGTGAACACATCCTCATTCAGGGGTGCCCTATAGAGTAGGCAAGGGTGAGTCCAATCCTGTTCCCAGTCCTTCTCTTTCACCCCATCCCCAGTGTCACCTGGAACGATGGTCCACTTACGTGCGTACTTTGTGGCGGCCCAACACAAAGGCCACCTTACGGCTCCAGGGATGTACGAAGCCGGCCCAGCTGGTGTCCATGGTAACATACTCCCCATTGCGAGCACAGAAGCGGATAGGGGAGTGGTCAAAGGGCTGGCCTGCCAACTGCAGGACTGAAGGGAGTTAGAAATGAAGCAGGAGTCAATACAAAAAGAGATCTGAGCAAAGTGGAGGCCACCTCGGCAGAAATCCCGCAGGTCAAGGGGAAGGAGAGCACAACGAGAGGAACTCACTCTTCTTGTGGATGGCCAGCATGAGGGGTCGGTCCTCGGGATGCAGAAAGAGGAGCACTGGGGCTCCCAGCAGGTCCTGGGGCAGGTAGCCCAGCAGTGGGGCAGCCCTAGGATGGGAGGAAGTGTCAGAGTAGCCAGAACCCTTGGCCCTGCCCCCCGCCCCTTTTCTCTAGGTTCTGACTTTACCTTTCATCCACATCCTGGAAAAGGCAGCTAGGAGTGTGCCGTGTGGTGAATATCCTCTTGTCAGGGGGGATCCGGGGAGCTGAGGCATAGAACATGTGGCTGTTGGATTTGTCCAGAATGGACAATCTACCCTGACGGAAGCCCCAGCCTGACTGGCAGTCCTCACAGTTCAGCTCTCATCTTCATGGCCCACAAAGATTCTGGGCCATTCTTATGCCTCAAGCCAATAAAAACACTGAAAACCAGGAAAGTACTCTTTTTTTTTTTTTGTCTTTTTGAGACAGGGTCTTGCTATGCAGTTCAGGCTGGCCTTGAGCTCACTTTTGTAGCCCAGGCTGGTCTTGAACTCACACCGATCCTCCTGCCTCAGCCTCCCAAGTGCTGGGATTACAGGTGTGCACCACCACGCCTGGCTCCCAGGAAAGTATTCTTCATCCTGCCCCAGCTTAAGGCTCTCACCCAACCCTACCTCCAAGAGCAGCCTGAACACTTATCCTAGTATCACCTTCTGTTCCAAAAGTCTGACTGGTGCCTCTCAGACTCACATTCTGCACCTCAGCTCCAACCAATAGAGAAATTTCTCTTTTCATCTCCCCATCCCCTACCCGACACATTCCTGGCCAGGCCCCTGACCTGCCCACCTTCATAACCCGAGTGAATGCGCTCTGCAATGAGCAAGCAACATGGCTGTGCAGGGGCCCCATCTGAGACTCGGATCTTGGTCACATACGGGGTTAGGCGGAAAGGCTGGTACCGAGGCCCTGCATCCCGGTCAGGACCTCCTCTAGCAAAGAAACAGGAACATTAGAGAATTTCAGTAGAAAAACATCAACCCCTGCAAAACCATGGTCATGGCATGGCTTAGGAAGAAAAGACCTCCCCCACCTACCTGATACGGCAGAAGACAGACTTCTCCTGAGTAAAGTCCTTGAACCCTGAACCTGAAACAGATGAGGAAGCAATAAGCACAGCCCCCTCCCAGCCTTTCCCTGAGCCAAGAAGAGCCCAGCGAGGGAAAGCCTGGGTCCTGATCCCTCAGAACAGGAGCTTCCTTGGGCTACCCATCTCTCCACCAGCACTTGGACACCTCACCTGCAGAGGCCCCAGTGCCCCAGGTGGGGAGACGAGACGGGGCAGTGGAGCCATAGAAAACACCCACATCCTGGGGAGCCAGGAGCTCTGAGAAGCGGGCGCCCCGGAACACGTCACGCTTGCACCGTAACAGGACACCTGCTTGCTCAGAAATGTAGACGATTCGGCCTGTCAGGAAGGAGACAGCCACCGAGAAGGTATCCTAACAGGAAGGCAAAAAAAGAGCAGACTCAGGAGCTGTGGGAGTAGGAATGGGGTACACAGGGTTGGAAGGGCCAGACTACAGCAGACCTGGTTGCGAAGTGTGTACTCAGACGTGATATGCTCCAGCTCCTCCAGGGTATAAGTAGACATGTCCATGGCACAAGGCTCACCCTCTTCCAGGCTCCACTGCTGATAATAATCTTGGTTGGCTGAAGGGTGAAGGTGTGAACGCAACATCAGTTAAAGAGGTTGACCGGAACACACACAGTAGCCCGGATCCTGGCCAGACCCTGCCCAGGAAACACCACTTACCCTGCACCTGCTTTACACAGGCCAGTGCATACTGTAGTGTGGCAAGGGTACCAGAGCGGCCCTTGCCCCGACGTTCTGGTGGCAATCGTAGCTTGAGCTCCCGAAGTGCTGTCATGAGTTCCTTCTGGGTCCTTGCCCGGGCTGACTGTTCACTGCTGCAGGGCCAACAGAGAAGAAGGGATAAAGACAGCCCCAGAGTGGGGTCCATACCCCAAACCTCTCCCCCAGCCCTCACCCCACAAACCTGCAGCCACTGGTAGATGGGTTGTCTTGCTCTGAGCTGGCACTCAGGAGGCTGTAGGCAATGGAACTGCTTGGTGGGGATGGGCTCTGGGAGTTTGTGCTAGAAGAGAAGCAACAGTCCAAAATGAGGGGCAGGTGACACAATAGCTTGGGGCCTCAGTTTGCTCATAATGCCACTTCCCAACCTCGAAGGGCAACGTACGTACCTCTTGCTGCTCTCAGTGGTCTCCAACAGGGCAGAATCCTTGCCATTGCCAGAGGAAGAGCTATGGGAGCTCCGCTGGGATGCACCCCTGGACTCATGTCCATTGGACTCATTGCCACTTGAGCCATTGCTGTTGGCATCAGTGTCATCAGCCAGGCTGGGGCCTGGGCAAGGCCGGTGTGGTGGGGGCCCAGGGGAAGGGACTTCTCCAGGACAAAAGGATTCTTCTGGCCTGGGGTCCCCTCCCCCATCAGCCCCTTCTAGGGGGCCACTCATGTCTAGGCCATGTGGAGAACAGAACAGAGAAGGTGGAGATGCCACTACAGTTGCACAAGGGGGCCTTGAGGCCTGACTGAGAGAGCAAGGTGGGATCTGTCTCTGAGGACTGATCACAGCCAGCACCTAGAAGAGGCCAGAAAGGTGAGTTAGAAGAAAGCTTTAAAAAAACAAAACAAAACTGCTGTGCGGGGAGAGGGTGTGTGTGCATGCTGAGAAGACATGGTGGCCATGCCTGTGAACCCAGCTCTTGGGAGGCTGTAAACAGGTGGATCACTACTAGTCTGATCTAGTAGTGAGACTTTGCAGATCCTTCCCAAAAAGAAGGGGGAATAGCGGAGGAGGAGGAGGAACGGGAGGAAGAGGAGGAAGAAGAGAAGGAAGAAAGAAGAAGCTGCAGCAACAGTAGCAGCAGCAGTTTATCTATTACCCGGCGGGACCTGCTGGCTTCACTCAGACCCTACCCTACTTGTCCCATGCTCCTAGGATCCAGGCCTAGGGATTCCAATAAGGAGCCAAGGTAAGTTCTGTTTTTGTTCCCTCAGAGGTGTTGCAAGGAAAAGGGGGTTCTCTTGGGCCTTTTCCCCCATTCTCTGCCAGCGTAGATTGGGTAAATGGAGCCTGAGCAGTCAGCTAAAACTATGGCTATGGACCAAAGTCTGAACGATTTGCATTCCCAGGTTCTAATAAGGCCTACACTAGGCCTAGGACTCTAAGGGTGCAGAGTTGTGGGGCGAGCGGACCGCCTCCTATATTTAGGCTTCCGGGCTAATTTTATCCGGGGGGGCGGCGCCACTGCCGCTGCACATGCGCACCGAAGTGCGGAGCCCCACCACGCGCTTCCGCCGCTGCTGCTGTCGCCAAGGAAACCGACGTCAGCTGCTGAGCTCAGCGGTTGCTGGAGAGACGTGGGGGTGGGGTGGGGGGGGCGACCCCTCCCCCATTTCTCTGAGAAAGTGGAGGAAAAACCCACTCCCACATGGGTGGGCTTGGCTCTGTTCACCCATCCCTAACAAAAACTAGGTCCCAGGACGGCCTGGTGGGCGTATCGAAGAGGGACAGCCTTTCGGGATTCAAGGGGGCTGAATGTGGCCTCCCCGGAATGAAACAACACCCCTCTGCCCTCCACGCAAAAGACCCTTAGCTTTGCACTTACGTAGGTCTCAGCCATGCCAGTCAAAACAATACACTCTTTCTTTCTCTGGCCCCTGTCCACCTCCCAACCAAGACTAGAGCTGGCACCTGCCATCACCCAGGACCCAGGAATCCTCTCTCTCCAGTTCCTTACTTTTTTCTACCCCTCCTCTCCCCCATCCGAGTCTGGGCAGGAGACATACAACAGCCACCACATAGTTGTTTCTGCCTTTACTCCCGGTTCAACCACACCCCCATTTTCTGAGCGCCAGGGGAAAAGGGAAGGCTGTGGCCAACAGCAGGAACTAGCGCCGGGAACGGGATGTTCCTGCCTGAAGCGGGCTGACATCACGACCGGCGCAGGGCCAGGGACTGAAAGGGGAGGACGAAGGGCGCCAAAGCCTGCCAGGGTCTTTCAGGCAGGGCAAATCTGGGCACCCCTGAGAGTCGAGGAAGAAGACAGGGGCACGCCCGCGGTGGGTCTGTTGTGCAGCCGGGATGGCTATGGTCGAGGTGGAAAGCTGGAGTAAGGTGCAGGGTGGTGAGAAGCACCGAAGTCCCCGGGGCCAGAGAAGGGGTGGACAGCAACAAGCAAGACGGATTACTATCCTGTCTGAGCGCCTGAGCTGAAAGTGACCCATCAGATTGGAAGTGGCGCCGGCCTGGCTTGGGGACGAAGACTGGCTACAGGGTAGGTATGGAGATGCCTACCTGGCCGCACGAGTACCCTCCAGCCGCCTGCCGATGCCGTTCCAACCCGCAGCGGAGTTGAAGCTCCGCGAGCCGGGAAGGCGGGTTGCATAATGCCAGGCGCTGCCCCTCATTGGCCTCCTGCCCAAAGAGCCGTAGGCCCCGCCCCCTATTGGCTGGGGATCTCTCCCTGGCGCCTGATTGGCTACTGGCCCCCACTGAGGTCAGGGCTGTGTCACACACACGGGCGCACGTGGACCTGGGTGCTGGCATTAGGCTGAAGGACTGCAGACACCGCCCAATGGACACAGGATGGCTTGCACAGTGGATAACAGAAAGGAAGTGAGGGCAGGTAAGCTGCCCCTCTTTGGGGAAAATGCCCAGACCACAGTGGGCTACTTCCTGAGCTGACCAGCCTTACAAAGCAGGGCACCTTGGCCTATTCAGGTTTAGGGAAGAGGAAGGCAGACCTTGGAAGCTTGACCGAACTCCATGAGATAGCTGCACCCTGGAAGGAGTGTGTGTGTGAGGGGGCGGGAAAGGACCCAGCTTGGAGTCCCCCAGGTTCTCTCTAGCCTTGTCAGGATACATTAATAATGAAGCTAACCCCATCTCTGATACTTCAAATACTGAGAAAAGGGCAACTGAGGGTCCACGTGTGGCTGGAGGGTGAGTGGGTGGAGGGAGAACACAGGCAATGTAAGAGGCGGCCAGATGCAATGGAGGTTGTGAAAGCAAACAATGGCAGGTGTTCCCACAGCCAATTGGAGAATAGGTCTCCCTGCAGCCCACATGGTGACTAGTCCTCTCAAAGAATCCAGCCACCTACGCTCAGGACTGCCCCAAAACAGAGGGTCAGGAAGCTAGGAGTGCAGAGGGAGGAAGGAAACAGCAATGACAAGATGCCTGCTGGAGCCCTAGACAGAAAAGAGGGAGAGCTTTATGTGGTTTGGAAAAGATTTGGGGGGCCCAGTTGAGACTTCATCTCAGTCACTGTTGTCTTCAGTGCTCAGGACAGGAGCCTGACACATGGTAGGTAATTGAAAAGCATGACAAAATGATGTTTGTAAAATGGATAGTCCTGGTACCGGAAAAAAAAAAAATCGTGTAAAATGGATAGGTATGGGAAGAAAGGAGACTCATAAACTGAGAGGGAGCTGAAAACTGTCATTTCTTTTAAAAAGGGAAAAGTAGAACACTGAGCCCTAGAAAGATCACTAAGCCTTAAAAAGAAAATAGAGGCTGATTTGGGGGAACGAAGTGCCAGTGGAGCTGGGTATGGTGGGGCACAGCTGTTACCCCAGCACTAGGGAAGCTGAGGCAGGAGGATCCTTGCAAATTCAAGACCTGCCTCGGCTACAAAGTGAGCTCAAGGCCAGCCTGAGCTGCATAGCAAGACCCTGTCTCCAAAAGACAAAAAATTTTTTAAAAGTACCAGTTTGCATCTAAAACTGCTGTTACTCAGCTTCTTCATCCAGACAGTACTTCCTCTCAAGAGATTCCTGAAATTGTGGGCAGCAAGGGAAGTAGTCCCCCCCACCCCCCAAGCCCCTGACAAAATCAGATGTGGGTGCCTGCTCCGTCACATGGCCTAAGCTTTCCTTAACAATGGTGCTCCCCCTGAGTAGGTGAGAGGGACAGGGAGAGGGCTCTGTGGAAAGCTGGGGCACTGGAGTGTTACAAATAACCCTGAAAAACTGAAGCAAGAAAACAGAAAGCAAAGGATACAGGAGCCTGAATTCTCAGTCTCCTTGAAAATGATGCTGTGGGTCCTCTCCTTCCCCCATACTGTGGCTCTATGGAGTCATTTCCAGAATCTCCTATCTGGAAACAGTTACGCGCCTCTCCAGCTCTCCCCTGGAGATTTAGGTGTGATCTCCCCTGACCCAGTAAGTCCTTGCTCGCTCACCTCCAAGGCTGTGTTTTACGTAAAAAAAAATAGGGTCCTGCGCTCCAGCAGCCTCCACCTACTCTTGAGGCCCAGGTCGCCCAGCCTCACCGTCCCCACAGTAACCAAGCTCTGCTGCCGTCAATGGAGGAGAGGGGGCGGGAGACAACGGTGACGTCAAAGCGGAGGAAGGAGGTGGGGCGAAGCAGGCGGGGAATGTGGGGCAGGGAGGTTGGAGAGGCAGCGGTTTGGGAGGCGGCCAGCCCGAGGGCGGCGGCCAGCACACTTGGGAACATCGTGTTCTCTTGGCTGGTGGCCCAGGACATGCACTCAGTCTGGACGCCACCCCCAACCTAACTGACAGGCGTCCCGTCCCAAAGCCAGGGATTCCTGGAGAGAGGATTAGGAAAGGGGTCCCTACTCCTCCCCCATGGTTGGCTCTCTTTTCAGAATGCATCTGCCAGCCTTTCGACTCTTTCCTACAGATCCTGGCATGGTCTTCCCCCGCTCCCAGATTGTACACTGATGCTGGCCCAGTACCAAAGAGCCAGGGCGGGGAAGTTGGAGGCCCAGCTTCTGAGAAAGAACACGCACCTTTGCTCCCTCCTAGGCCCCCTTCAGAGCCTGAATATCTCTCGTTACAATGAGGGGAGGGGGTAACCGGGGAGGCAACCCCAGAATGATTTGGTAACAGATGAGGAAATCAAACTGGGACAAAGCAAGCAGCTCAGTCTGGGACCTGGATTCTCAGAGGAATAGAAGGGAGGAACGAAGGAATTTGGACTGGTGCCTGAAGACCAAAAGAACCAGGAAGAAGGACAAAAGAACATGACAGTGTGAGAACAGTTCCCAGCCACAACATTCACATAAATCTCTCACTCTGTCATCCTTGTTTTGTCACCTTATAGCCATTTTAAGCTATATTTTAAAAAAAGAAATGTGACCCAATATTGTGCTAAGCACTCTGCATACATCGATTTTATTTAATCCCCAGAACAAGCCTGTGAGATGAGTATTATTGCTCCTATTCCATGGAGGACAGCTAAGGCTCAGAAGTTCCTAAACTTGCCTGAATTGTCCATTTCACAACTAATGGGGTCCAAGGCTCATATCTGAGCTCTAATGATGGCTTGTCTTTGGCTTCTCAACCTTCATTTCAGCTTTGGCAAACCTGGCCCTCCCAAATATCCAGCCTAGTCTTAAGTCTGATGCCTTGAACACAAAGTCTCTCCAATCTCTCTCCCATTTGTGCTGATTCTGAGACACTCCACACACATCATAGTCTATCTTCGAATACACAGAGTCCCTGAGATCATTTCAGGAGCCTCCAGCCCCAGTGATTTCTCAGGAACCTCACTTCACTCTTCTACCTTATCTCTCTTTCTTTTCTTTTCTTTTTTTTTTTCCTTCGTCTTTTGGAGACAGGATCTCACTATGCAGTTCAGGCTGGCCTTGAGCTCACTTGTGTAGTAGCCCAGGATGGTCTCAAACTTGCACTGATCTTCCTGCCTCTGCCTCCCAAGTGCTGGGATTACCACGCCACTTTAACACAGACATGGTTGTATAGATACCAGAACACCCTCCTGGTGCCTCCTCACCTCCACCAGCATGGGAAAAGGTGTACATAGTATAAGCACCTACCCTTCCTCTCAGACACCAGGTATCCCATGTTTCTGAGATCCAAATCATCCTTTTACACATGAGATAGACACCCAGGGCCATGAAGAGACTGGCTTTGCATCACCCAAATCAGCACACCACCTTTCTCAAATCTCACGCCAGTATTTTTGCGTGCGCGCGCATGAGCGCGCGCACACACACAGACACAGACACAGACACACACCCCACCTGTCCTACCAGAGCATCTCTGCCTCTTCTAGGTTCTTAAAGCATCTTCCCAAACCTCAACCATGGATTGGAATACCTACCAGCTCCAAAGCACCTCCAGGATCAGAAGCTCCAACTCTTTTGGGTCACTGAAGGTTTCTGAGCAATCCCCTCCCACAAAGAGTTGGGTCCAGCACTCTAGGTTAGCAAAGGATCTGATGTCAGTAACTCAACTCCGTCCCTGTAGAGCTGAGTTCGCAGTTCTTTTTCGCGACAACCATCAGTGCTTTCATTGGGACGATCACACATTTGCATGATCACTTCACTCTATTAACACCCCTTCTGACATCCACACAACCCAGGGAAAACCCATATAGACCGCCCCTCAATTCTCTCCCCACTGGGGACTCACCACTTACAGCACAAGCAGAAGCCAGATTTCCTCACAACTGGGACTACAGTAGCCACACCAGACTCCTTCAGGCCCGCCTACCGTCTGAACTGCCACGCCCCCAAAGTTTATTGGCTTAGAGGCGAGGGCCCATGCCCAGCGCCGCGTGCAGCCGCTCAGCCCCCGCAAAGGCTTCATTGGCACCTCTGGTCGCCATCATCTTCCCATTGGTCTACGTGACAACCGGTAGTGAGAAAGCCACGTGAGGGAGTGGCCGCCCTGGCGCGTTGATTGGACGCCTGACAGGAAGCCACGCCCTCTATAATTCTGAAGTTCTTATTGGTTAGTAGGGACAACCCCCAATCAGGGCTAGATCAGTGACGCAACTGCCAGTCCTGCCCCTCGGGCTTTCTTATAGGCTAAGCAATCTCGGAGATGTAGAGGACACGTGCGGGCGGTCTCACGCGGCAACTTGTTTACCCAGAAGCTGGGGATTTTCCTTGACGACACTTACCCAGGACTGCGGAGACTGCGCAGGCGCCTCGAGTTTGACCCGCACGCAAGCGCAGAAGTGAGCGGCGACGGCGTAGGTGGAGACACTACGCAGACTTGAGTGTGAAAACAGCCTTTGGCCGGGAAGCTCGGACCCATGACCCCCACCCTACGTCTTTGACGCTCCCCGAAGACGCTTTTAGGGTGAAGTAATCTTTAGGGCTCAACTCTGGATGACCACTACAGCTGCCTTTTCTGTGCTTCAAATCCAAAAAGGTTGGCTCACTGTACCTACCTTCCCACAGATGACAAGAAATCCAGAAGTAATCTGTCCGATTATCACGCTAGTCTACAGTTGGGCTAAAATTTGATTCTGGATCCCTGATACCATAATGAAGATGTCTCAAGTTGTATGGAAAAAATACTTAAGTCTATAGGGATTCACAAAACCTTAGCATGCAGTAAGCCCTTGAAATAGGTGGGAGTTACAGTGGACTGTATAACTACAGGAATTATATGTGCCCCTTGGGACTGCTGAATCAATCTCCAGGGACAGAGATGAAAATGTATTTTTAAAAGCATCTCTGATTGGAGCTGGGGTGTGGTTTAATGACATGGCACCTGCCTGGCAAGCATAAGCACCTGAGTTCCAATTCCTGGTAACACAAAAAGCCCCACAAAGATTTAATGGTTATCATAAAAAGCATCTCTGAGGACCAGGCATGGCGAGGCACACCTGTAATCCCAGCATTCAGGAGGCTGAGGCAGGAGGATCGGTGTGAGTTCGAGACCAGCCTGGGCTACAAAAGTAAGCTCAAGGCCAGCCTGAACTGCACAGTGAGACCCTGTCTCAAAAAGACAAAAAAAAAATCTCTGGCAGTTTGTAGGTAGTGGCAGGTTGGGGAAATACTACCAGCTCTTCCATACTACCACATCTTCATTGCTGCAACCCTGAGGGGATGAGTCTAGAGCTCATCCAGTCAGCACCTTCCACTCATTGGAGTGCTTGGGGACAGTGCATCAAGAAGCTGGACACCACAGGCGTTCATGGTAGGAGCTGAAGTCAGATCACAGAACAGAGTGCACAGGTAGCACGTTACCTAGTCAGCCCCATGCCGCACATGGCTGGGTTGCCCCCAGTGGACTCATTCAATAAACAGTAACCCCTCTGGACACTGGCACTGTTCTAGGCACAAAAGGGGGAAAGATGCTTCATGTAAGTGACCATGACTTCAGGTCCAGTAGGAAATGACTGCAGCCTCTTGGAGCTGAATCTAGGCAAGGGGCTAGGGAGACAGCTCAGTAGAACAAGTGCTTGGCTGGCAAGTTCAAGGGCTTGAGGAGAAAAAGGTGTCTGACAGCAGACACATGCCCCAACCAAGAGTGTAAGGAAGAACAGGGTAGTCCAGGCTGCAGGTTTCACCATGCTTGGACATGGGATAATGGCACTTCCTATTTCCCAACTCATGTTGCCCCCTGTGGCCACTTTGCGAACCACACTTTGTACTGCCCAAGGTCAAGACCTCCTGCAAAGCTGACTTTGCAATTATGTTTTTTGTTTTTTTTTTTTTTGCAATTATGTTTTAAACTTCCCTGTTAAACCTGCAGGCCCAATAACCTTCCCATTAATAAGAAAAACCTTAGACACCAGCTGATTACTCATTACACATTTATTGTACATTTTCACAATCTGGATGCGCCACAGAATTGGGGGGGTGAGGGAAGAGGGAAGGCAGGGGATACTGGGATAATATGGGGGGGTTTAGAACACAGTACCCCCACCCCCAGCATCTCTCCTACCCTTTCACACCACAATTTACATCTCCCTGCTCCCCCTCCACACAGAACACCTGGAGTGTGGGAGGAAGAAATTGGAGGCCCCCTCCAGTGGCAGGTTAAGGGACTGCATCCTCAAACCCCTAAAATTGTGCCATTTAAAAAGACATTAGACCTTTGCTCTGTCGCTTCTGCTAATGAGGGTACAGCTCTTTTGCACACTCGCTCTCTCTCGGGGCTCAACACCCCTGGAGAGGGGTGAGAATTCCCATCATCCAGCAAGTCCCATACACACATTGGCAGTGACTAGTACCCCCACCCTGAATACAGGGGGGCAGTCAAAGGAGTTGGGCAGTGATAGGGGCAGCATTCCCCCAAATTAGGGAGGAAGGTTTCAATCCAACCTCTAACCTCCTGTAGGGAGGAGATTTCAGGCAGGAGTTGGGGGGATTCTCTGCCCTGTCCCACTCCTCCCCAAGGCAGTGATGACCCCCCCTACACACACATAACGGCAGCCACCCCTCCCAAGAGAAATCAGATTATGGCCAACTCCCAACTCTCCTGGTGGGAGGAGGAGGTGGATCAGGCAGATGGGAGGGAGGGAGACCCCATGGGAATGTCAGTTGAATGCCCCACATGAAAACTGGGGAGCAGGAATGTATGGAGCGACCCCGAGTGGCAGAATTATTGGTCCATCACAGCACACTAAACTCCAAGACACTTACACACCAGCTGGGGGAGAGGGAGGTGGGCACAAGAGGTTTGGAAAATGGAGATAGGAGGCAAACGACTAGAAGGGCTGGGTGTGGGCAATTCTGGGGACCAGAACTGTCAGGTTCCCCAAAAGTCCAGGTAACCCTCCACCTACAAGTAATGTCGTGCAAATGAAAGTGTGATACAAGGACCAATAGGGACTAATTCAGTAAAAAAGAAACACAGATTGGAAAAAAATGACAACTAAAGTTTTTTAAAAGGATGTCAGTATGCAAATGTATGCTAATTAACATGCTGGAAGCTCCCAGATCTTGGGAATGTTAGGACCAAGTAGGGCCAGTCTCACAGCCTCCTAATGGATGCAAAGATGCACCTAAGGAGGCCTGGACAGGTGCTTTTATTTGGGGGAGAGGGGGTGTTGCATGGAGGGGAGGTGTGGGGTATCAGTTCAAGGAAGGAGGAGGAGAGGGACTATTGCATAGCAGATGCAAATGAAGGGACTTGGAACAGGTCAGGAAGAGAAAGGGAAGGAGAGAGGGAGAGAAGATGATAGGAACCTCAGGAAAGGGTGTTAAGGACAACCAGAAAAATCTTCTAGTAATAAAACTACAAACAGACCAAATATATATATTATATATGTATAAATAACAGCTGGCTATTTACAGGGGGGCACACACACAGACACACACACACACACACACACGGATCCAGGGGAGGGGGCTGAAAGATATGGCTGAGAGGTGGAGGAACGGCTGGGGGTGGGGGAGAGGCCCTTCTCTAGGCAGGGCTGACTCCTCAGGGATTTAAGTGCTGAAGTAAACTGTGGAGAGAGGGTGAGAGAAAGAAAGAGGGAGGGGAGAGGAAGAGAAAGCAGTGTGTCAGGCCTGGCCCTATTCCGATCCACCCCACTCCCCAGCTGGCTGATGTGCCTTCCCCTCTCTTGATCTCAGTTTCTCTATTTTTAAAACAAAGGGGCTAGACAGGGAGGTTCTGAGGTCCCTTCAATCCCACGGTATAGCATTGGGACTACACCCTTGAGTCCTCAGGGCATCTAGAATCACACACGCTCAAATACAGGTAACTGGCTTCCTGGTCATATCTCAAGCCCCTGGGCCTTTTCTCTCATCTTCTACCCAATTCCAGGAGGACTAGACTGGGATCTTCAGCCCAAAGGGTCCTCAGTGGAACATTGGGACCCACTAGCTTTCCTGTTTCTAAAATCTTAAAAAAGATGAATTAAGCCTGCCATATGTGTTTTTTGTTGAGAAGTAAAACTATGTTAATGAGCTTCAAAACCCAGAACTCACAGGGAAAACCTCTGCAAAGAAAGGGCTCTGGCCACTCATGGCCAGGGAAAACCTCTCCAAAGAAAGGGTCCTGGCCACTCGTGCCGGACTCACCGATGATGATGATGAGAATGATGGCGCAAATCACTCCCAAGATTATCATCATCTGGGGGGTGAAAAGGACAGTCAGTCAGGCAAACCATGACACCTTTACTAGACCAGCAGCACTCCTCCCTGCCCCTATTCTTACCTTGAGGTTTTTCCACCAGTATTTGCGCTTGAGCTTGGCTGCACTTGTTTCAAACTGGGAGGCCCCCGCCTGGAGTGCATCTGCGCGGTCGTCCAGTTCCGAGAGCTTCTGGTCCCGCTCCAGGACCTTATCCACATTCACCCTCATGATGTCCACCACCTGGGGAGGGGCCAGGAGGCGGGGTCTGTACCAAGGCCCACCTCAACTGAGGCACTTCTCCAACATGTGCCCACTGCGCTACACATGGAGCATATACCCTGATGCTGCCAAGCTAATATAACAAGGGCACACACAGAACATGCCTAACACACCCGGGGACACGCAAGGAGCAAACATCAGGGTACGCTGGTACGCAGACATCTCATGTATTACAGCAACACCCTCCAGCCTCAGGCAACTTGCCCATCACTAGAGTGCATCTGCCCAGCTGGGCTTAACAGCCCAGAGTCCTTCCAAGTTCATGCTCATAAGGCGACAGGGACGGAGCATGGCACGTTTTTCAGCCCAAACCCACAGGCGTGAACTGTCATCACACTCAACAAGACTGAGCCCCAAGCCTGTCCGCCAGCCTCAAGGGCCGCCCACCCCCGCCCCGGCAACCCTCACACTCACCTCATCCACCTGGGCCTGGGTCTGTTGCAGTCTCCGGTTACTGGTGAGGTTTGGAGGGGGAGCAGGGGGGCCGCCCTCCCCAGCCGGGCCGGCAGGGGGGGCGGTGGCAGCCGTAGCAGACCTGAGAAGCAGGAACTGGTTAAGATCCTAGGCCTGGAGCCTCCGGCCCTGCCGCCAGGGCTCCGCCCATCCACCTGTCCATCCTTCCTCCCTACAGTCCTTTTCGGGAAGGCGACCCGAGGGGTGCCCCGGTCACAGATGAGCTGCATGACCTTGAGCGAGGTCCCCATCCCCCTCCGGGCCTCAGTTTCCCCGACTGCCAAATGAGGGCGACCTCACAGACGTGGTCCAGGGTCCACCCGCAAAGACTGGCGGCCGTGGTGACAGGGGCGGGGCGGACGGGCACGGGTCCGCTCCTCTCCCTCGTGGGGCCATCGTTCCCTCCGGCTGGCCGGGACACGGAGCTCCCCGGCCAGGCGCGCGCAGTCCCGGTCACCAGCCTGGACCCGGTGCAGGGGATGCAAGGGGCGCGGGCGGCACCCGGGCCCTCCCAGCAGCCGGTTCCCGAAGGCGGCAGCCAGCGCGAGATAGCGCGCCGGAGCCAGCGGGCGGTCGACTCACATGGCGGAGGCAGCGGGCGGAGGACTTGGCAGCGGCAGTGATGGCGGCGGCGGCGACAAGCTCGCGCTGGCTCCGACTGGCGCTGGCTACTGGGGACTGGAAGATGGCGGCCGCGCGTCACCCGCATCCGGGCTCTGCGGCTGGGGGCGGGGCGCGGCGGCGGGGCGGGGCGGGGCGGCGGCGCGGCGGGGCGAGGCGAAGCGGGGCGGGGCGCGGCGCGGCGCGGCGGGAGCAGGCTGGGAGTCTGCGGGCTGGACCCCCAAAGCGCCGCCACTGCGCCATGTGTGACCACAGCCGGTCCCAGCCACCCTAAAGCCTCCTGTCACCTACGGCGCGCCGCAGTCACGGCTCACCCTTCTCCCCAGACCACATCCTCCCGGATCCTTGAAACCAACAAAGTAGTCCACAGCCCACGTAGCCCAAAGGCTCGCCCGGAGCCTGGGCTGGGGATGGGAAGTGAGAAGGGGCCCTTGCAGGTACTCCAGCAGTGTAGACAGCTGGGACCTGCTCCTGGGTGGAGTGGAGTATGGGAGTTGACCTCACTCTTCACCCTGCAAGGTGATGTCCCAAGGGAAGCTGGAGGCACATGTAGCACCCCCCAATAAACCTCTACACCCCTGGTCGTTGTCTCCTATCAAGTCCCAGGAAGGGCAGACCCAAGGGTTCTGGGTAGGCAAGCTGAACAGGCCCTCTAGGAACCCAGGGAGGAGGGCATAGGCTGCTGTTGAAGCTATTCGCATTGGGCTGCAGGCTAACCAGAACCTAGCTCTGCCCCAGACAAGAGGTCAGCTGCCCTGGCGCAAGACAGGGCTAAGCCTTGGGTCCCAGGTGCAGAGCCTGAATCGAAAGAGGACAGTGGACAAGGGCAGTGCCTGCAGTCTGCGGGGTACAGGTACCATTTTACATTCTGATTAGCCTCACAGGTGTGACCTTAAGACAATTTCCATCCTCTCCCAAATTCAGTACATATTAGATAGTGAATATGCATTTGTTAAGTGATCTGATCTATCTGGGTGTGGTGGCACACTCTTGAGATTGCAGCCCAGGGAGGCTAAGGCAGGAAATCACAGGAGTCGGAGGGCAGCCTGGGCTACATAATGAGACCCTATTTCAAAAAATCCAAAATAATAATACTGAATGGCATAATCTGGACAGGACAGTGGTAGACTGTCCACGGTCTAATCCATTCCTTGACTGCTTTCCATTTAGGTGTTTTAAGTGAACCCAGCAGCTGAACACACTCCCACCTCATTTCAAGACAGAGCCAGTCTGGTGGCTGAATAGGGGGTAAAGGAGGTATGGGGGAGTGCTCACTACATCCCGGAAGGCAGGGCACTTAATCTCTGACACAGACAGGAACTGGCTTCTTCCTTCCCAGGCTGAGGCCTCCTAGAGCCTCAGGCTGTGAGAGCTTCATCCTCCACTGCAGTGCCCCACCCCCAGCCCAGGGACTGGCTCTGTCACCAGAGGTGTCATTTCCCAGCTGTCTGGGGGAGGTGAGTGAGCAGGGAGTGTGTGCTGGGTGTAGGGATTCAGCCCAATCTAAGATAAAATGCTCTCAGCTGCCTCCCCCTCCTAGGAGCAGCCACATCGCCAGTTCTGTGCTGACACGCAGGCGTCTGGGCTGGCCCTGCCTGTGAAAAAAGGAAGAACAGCTTCTATGGGGGGGGGGGTGTCTCAGATCACAATTATGCTGTGAGGAGCTGGCTCTTGCTTTTGGGCCCTGAAGCCACTCTACTTTGTAGTCAGAGAACAAAGATGCCAGATCCAGACTTTTAAGTTCAGAAGCCTCAATGTCTGGGTGTAAAATAAGGAATGGAAGGAGGTAGCACGAATAGACAGAGTCCCCCACCTACCTGCACCAACCCCTAGCACTAGGTAGAGGGAACCTAGCACAGGAACCAGAGGACAGCAGGCTCTGCGTTAGGCCCCATCCCCATTTTTCCTGGCGGAGTCCACGGAATGTGAGAGAGATAGAGCCCCAGATACATGAGAGGCCAGGCCATGGGGTGTGGCTTTGGCAAGCTAGTAAATTGCTTCTGTCAGTGAATCCTGGGGACAGCAACAGCACAGTAGAAACAGGGCATGGAAGAGCCATGGAGGTGGGGACCCAGGAGGATGGGGCTGAGAGGCCTCTCTTGACCCACCTGGCTGCAGTGCTGAGAAACTCCAAATTTAGATCCACAGTGGAGGCGGGAAAAGTGGTGAGGTGTGATGACGGAGAGCTCACCTGGAAATGAGTAAGAATGTTTTCTGAAAGTGGGTAGAACCCAGACCCAAAATACAGGGGGAGCTGAACTATAGAAAGTAGTGTGTTGGCACAATTGCAACAGTGGCTTCCACAGTACTGCTTGGGGTGGGTGCTGAACTTCAGCCTCTCCAGCACCGCGGTTCATTCCCAGCAGGCACCTCCTGGGGCTCTGAGGACTGGGGCTACAGAAGGTTGCTTTGTTTTTCCCTCTGGACAACTGCTGGTTTGCAAGTTAGAAGGAAAGAGGCTGGGTTATCCTCTCCCTGACTCAGGAACTTGC
>PVKN010001466.1:35665-51866 GCA_004027915.1 Capromys pilorides
TCTCTCTCTCTCTCTCTCTCTCTCTCTCTCTCTCTCTCTCTCTCATATGTGGGTATGTATAGTCTCATTTTTTTTTTTAATTTTATTTATTTATTTGTTTGCTTGTTGTGTTTGTTTGTTTCATTTTGTGGCTGGCTCAGCCTGCCCTGGTGGTGGCGCTGGCGCAGCATGTGGTGCCGGGGATCGAACTGCAGTCCCCGCAGTCGCCTGAGCCCTCCTAAGCAGGCGCTTTAGACCACTGAACCATCTCGCCGGCCCCTATAGTCTCATTTTTGAAGGCTTTCCTTTAATATCTGCTAGTTCTTGGCTGTCTGTTTATATTTACTAAGGACCCACCAAGAGGCCCAGAGGAAGAAAGTGTGTGGGATGTGTGTGTGTGTGTGTGTGTGTGGTTGGGCACTCATGGTCTTTTGGCTTTTTTAGCATATTACAGGTGTGTACCACCATGCTCGGCTTGTCTTGGGAGGATTTTAAAAAGGAACAACCAAAAAAGATGGTTATAAAAAGTTGGGAGTATAGCTAGCTCAGTGTACAGCATTTGACTAACCCATGAAGCCCTGGGTTTGACCAACACTACAAAAGAAATTTTAAATATTTAAAACAAGCTCTAAAGGGCCATGGAGATAGCTCCGTGGCACAAGTGCCTGCCTGGCAAGTGCAAGGTCATCAGTTTGAACCCCAGTCCCACAAAGTAAATAAATAAATAAATAAATAAATAAATAAATAAATAAAACAAGCTCTAGAACACTAAAAAAAGAACCAGCAGAGGCTGGGCGTGGTGGCACATGGCTGTAATCCCAGCACTTGGGAGGCTGAGGCAGGAGGATCAGTGCGAGTTTGAGACCAGCCTGGGCTACAAAAGTGAGCTCAAGGCCAGCCTGAACTGCATAGCAAGACCCTGTCTCAAAAAGACAAAAAAAAAAAAAAAAAAGAACCAGCAGAAAGATGGGCTCTTGGTCACCTGTTCTAGAGACATGAACTTGGACAGGACCTGTGTGCCCAGAGTTCAGGCAGGCATCCCTGCTTGGGCTGGTGGAGATTTGATCTCTTGCTGCGAGTTTGGACAGGAAGTCAGCTCTTGCCACTGTAGTGGAGCAGGCCTACTGTGGGCAGCGATGTGTCACACCCAGAGCCCTGGCATATGCAGCATAAGACTGAGGCAAATCAGTCTTCTGGTACGCGGAGCCTGGGAGGCCTTCTGGTCCCAAACCCTCACTGCAATCTCTATTCATTAGAGATTATTCATACCACTTACAACAAGCTTGTCTGATGGGAGAATGAAATCCCCTTCCAAACAATATGGCTATCAAGAATCCACAATTTCTTTATGTCTGTGTATATTGTGTGCCATGCCCATCATCTGGCGCAGAGTAGTGCATGCTCAAGAAACTGATTTGGCTGGGCAACCGGGAGACTTGTTCTAGTTCCAACTGTCCCGCTCAGAATGGTATCGTGGGTTTCATTTTGCTTATTTGTTTTCACTCTACAATGCCAGGCATTGCGCTTGCTTCAGAAGCTACAATAATACACAAGAAAAGAGATCATTAAAACACAGTGCGTCCTTGCTGCGATGAACTTAGTGATCAGGACACCCGCCAACCAGGCTCAGATTTAAGCCAAAAAGAATCCAATGGCTCACATAACTAGGACAGAACTAGAAAGAGCTCCTCAGCCCTGCTTGCCTCTGCCTTCGCTTCATTTCAGGACACTCAACATGTGCAGCTGTGTGTGTGTACTTGATAAAATGCTACTGTTTATACATTTTGTATATTTATGTTCAGAACGGGAAAAGTTCAAAAGAACATGTAAGCCAGGTACAATGGCACAGGCCTGGGATCCCAGTTCATTGTGAGGCTGAGGCAGGACCAGGACCAAGCTGGCAAATTAGCCAGATGCTGGGTCTAAGCCCCAGCACTGGGCAGGGGGCATAGTTCAAACAAATCTCTTTCCCTGTATCCCAGCACTGCATCTTCCTTGCAACAACAGTCCTCCCAGTTGCCTGTGCCCCTTTCCGGAGATATTCTTTGCATATATATTCTTTGCATATATAAACAATCATGCTTATAATTTTCTACTTTGAAATTAAATTTAGAAAAATAATTTTTTTTTTCAGTACTAAGGATGAACTCAGGGAGCCATGAATTATAGCCCCAGTGCTTTTTTATTTTGCTTTAGGTTTCGCTAAACTGCCCACACCAGCCTCACACTTACAACTCTCATACATCAGCCCACAGAGCAGCTGGGGTTATAGGCATATACCTCACCTTGCTAATTTTCAACCAATGTAAGCAAACTGTATGCACTATTCTGCATCTTGTTTTTTTTAAATTTATTTTTATTTTTTGCGGGGCTGGGGTTCAAACTCGTGACCTTGCGCTGGCCCTGCAGGCACTTGTGCCACGGAGCTATCTCCCCAGCCCCTGCATCTTGTTTTTATCACCTAATGTATCTGGAAAAGTATTGATGACAGGGCACAGAATCCACTTTTGCTGTTTGCCTAGTATTCCATCTAGTATATGACTATATCATAATTTAAGCAGTTCTCTGTAGTTAATTACATAGTTTCTGAACTTCTGTCCAAACAAGCAAAGAATAATCTACATATTCCTGTTTTACCAATATGCAAATATATAGGGTTAGTTCCTATAGAGGAAGATTCTACATCCAAGGCTATGGATGTTTGTTATTTTGGTTCATTATGATTTTGATGGGTGTGTAACCAGTGGTGTTTACAGTACTAGAGGTTGAACTCAAGAGTTTTTATACTGAGCTATATTTCCATTGGCCCCCTCACCTTTATTTTTGGAGTGATACCGGGGTTTGAACTCTGTACCTTGCAGGCACTTAAGCTGCTGAGCTATATCCCCAGCTCCACGCTTTTTTCAAACAAGGACTTGCTAAGTCACTTGTCCAGCCTGAGCTCACACTTGCAGTCTTCCTGACTCAGCCTCCCAGAATATGCCACCATTCCCAAGTATGGTACTAGACTTTACTCCACTAATAAACAGGTGAGACCTGTTTACCCATGTCTTCTCCCATTGTACAGGACTTTTGGCTCATCACAAATATGCTAAGTTCAAAATGATCTGCATTTCTGCTATGGTGAATGAGGTTAGGCATCATTTCACATTTTACAGACCTTTATTTCTTTTTTCTTTTTTTTTTTTTTTTGCAGAACTGGGGATTGAACTCAGGACCTCACACTTGCCAGGCAGGCACTTGTGCCCCTGAGCTATCTCCCTGGCCCCAACCCTTTATTTCCTTATCTGTGAAATGTCTAGACATTTTTATATATTTTTATTGGATTTTTGGCATTTTCTTACAGATCTCTGGGGAGGTTGTTGTTTTATTTTGTTTTGTCTTTTGAGACAGAGTTTCACTATGCAGTTCAGGCTGGCCTTGAATTCACTTTGTAATGCAGACCGACATGGAATTTGCAATCATCTTCCTGGCTCAGCTTCCCAAGTGCTGCTGGGATTACAGGCAGGGGCCACCATGCTGTTTATATTTTTATTTTTAATTGACACATAGTAATTACACATGTTTATGGGGTCTGGCTTGACATCTTAAAAACATGTACACGATGAATAAATAGACTCAGCATATCTATGTCAAAGATCTATTTGTATTGCAAATCTTCTGTAGTAGTTGTTTTGAAACAGTCTATTCATTGTTCTCAATCATACTTACCCCAGTATGCTACAGATCATCAGAAGTTACCTTTGTACCCCATTATACCCCTGTACTCATTGTCCACCCTCTCTTCATCCCTTGCCCCCCATAGAATCAGCTCCTTTGGAAGCCCCATCATGCCCTGTGTTTGTATAAGCCACTCTGAACTGACCTGTGCACCTATGGAAAACTCATAGTTCGTTCTCCCTTTGGGCTCTTGGGACTAATCTTGCTGTTGACAGGGGTGTGTAAATAGCTGCTGGAGTGCTTCCTTTTGATTCTCTTGATTCTACATCCAGAACTTTGTGGCTCACTTTTAAGCGATGTCCTTATTCTTCACTAGATTCTCTGTAGTTCCTATCGCTGACTTTCTGGTGTTTCCTATTGGTCAGTATCACTGTGCGGCAGTGCTACTGTGTTAACCATTTCAGTTAACAGCATTTCTCTGGAAAGCCTGTTTTTATCAAGGTTTATGCCACCGGGTGGTGAGGCATCTGTATGGATGAATGCTTTCATTGGCCAGGTCTGAGCTAGGAGGCCATCCCTGAAGCAGAGACTGGTAGGATGAAGGGGGTCCCTTCCTAGTGAAAATGAGGGTGCCATTATCAGAAAAACAATGGCTGTTAAGCAGCCAAAAACACATAGCCACCATGTTGGGAGAGGCTCCAAATCCCAGTCAACCCTGGGAAAAGGCACTAAGTCATTAGCGTAGGTTAGATGCCTGCTACCTCTCTTCTCCAGCACCTTGATTATCTCAGTTAATCTCATCATTCTATGAGACATTGCTGTGAACTGACCTGAGTCTATAGCTCACCCCCAAACACCCCCAGAGCTTGGTTATAAAGTTAGGTGAAAGAGCCAGGTCTGAAGGTGCAGGCCTGTAATCCTGGCATTCTGGGAAGCTGAGACAGGAAAATCACAAGTTTGAGCCCTTGTCTCAAAATAAAAGGGCTAATGATGTGATCCAAGTGTTATGGCCCTTGGTTCAACCCCTAGTAGCCCCTCAAGCATGCATCAGGTGCATTAAGACCAGAAGAATGCTGCTCACATACATGTAGATTTTTATTTATTTACTTTATTTGAAGGTGTTGGGGATTGAATCCAGGGATTTCACCTTGAGCTACATCCCCAGCTGGACTGGCCTTAAAGTTCTGATCTTCTTCCCTCAGCCTCCTAGGGTACAGGCATATGCTACCATTACCAGCAACACACAGGCATGTTTTACAGAAAATCAGAAACTGGTTCAATATAGTTCATATGACTGCTCTTTAAGCTGGATGATGGCCCTGAACCTTGACAGAAAGGGTCACCAGAGGCAGATCTAGAACTGAGGCAAATCTGTAAGCTTTTAAATCACAGATCCAATGAGGACTTGAGCCATCACTCAGGAGTCGGGCAGCAGACAGGCCTAGGACAGTGCAGATCTGAAACACTGCAGTCAGTCCTCATATCCAGAATGTCATGAGTTTCACAATAAAATGAAAACCTCGCTTAGGCAACCACAGGGACCGCAGTTTGATCCCTAGCAGCAGGCACCACATGCTGCGCCAGCCCTACCCCCAAGGCAGGCTGAGCTGGCCATATATGCCAGCAGTATAGCTCAGCAGATTAAGCACTTGCTTAGGGAAGCACAGGGGCCTGGGTTCCGTTTCTCGCCCCGCCTGCCAGGCTGGCCCCGCTCTGGAGCACAATGAGCCGGGTGATGGAGTCCAGGCTCAGTGGTGTGCGCCTGTAATCTCAGCACTTGGGAGGCAGGAAACAGGAGGATCACTATGAGTCTGAGCTGCAGAGTGAGACCCTGTTTAAAAATAAATAAATAAATAAATAAATTAAAAAAAAAAAAAATATATATATATATAAATGAAAACCTCCTTCTGATGCACTGGAAGCCAAGCAGGCTATCTGACTCCAAACTTTGCTCCATACTCATAGAGCAGAACTTTGGAAACCAGTAGCATTTAGATGGCATTGGAAGACAAGAGGTGGGTGGGACTAGGGATGTGGCTGGTGGTAGAGCAACTGCCTAGTGTGTGGAGGTCTCAGCACAGCAATAGATAAGAAATGAGGCCAGGCAAGGAGGTTAATGATCACCAACACTTAGGAGGGAAGCCCAGGAAAATTGCCAGTATAGTGCTAGGTACTCAGGGACTGACAAGTCCATTTAAACAAATAAATACTGAATGGATTTGAGAAGCATCCAGAACTGTTCCCAAAACAAAGGAAGAAAAGCTCAAAAAAGAGGGGTGTGTAGGGCTGGGGCTGGGGCTGGGGCTGAGTGGTAGACAGCTCACTTAGGTCTCAGGCCCTAGGTTCAAACTCAAACACAGGGAAAACTAAATAAAAGGAAGGTGTAGCGGTTCATACATTGTGTTAACTTTAGTTTTTAAAATGTCTTTAGTACAGGGTGTCACTACACAGATCGGACTTGTAGTGATTTCCGTTTTCAGCCTCCCGAGCGCTGCCGTCTCATTTGCCATCTCGGTGCGCCCTGGGGGCGGGGCCGACAGGCACGCCAGGTCTTGAGTCCTGGCCTCTGGGCTTTGCCTCAGTAGGCGCTTCAGTTCGCTTTGCTGTCTGGCCGGCCCCACTGTGTTAACTTGAGAAGTTTAGAAGTTTAACTGACTCAGGGAGCCAAAGTTCTCACTTTGGAAACATCCTCGAGCCGTGCAAGAGGAGGGAATGGAGATTATGTTGAGGTCCTGGGGGGTGGGATAGCCTGTTTGCAATGTAAGGGAGGAAAAAAGCCTTGCTCTGCCCTGCCTTTTGTTTTTGCTGATTTTGCTATCTTCTCCCTCCTTCAACTGTTGTCCCTGTGTCATGCCACCCTGCCTTGGAGCTAGCTGATGTTGGATTGAAACTTCCACAAACTGTGAGCTAAATTAACCTTTCCTTCCTTAAGTTTGGGTGTCAGGCATTTTGTCTCAGCAAAGGAAGAAAAGCAACCAAGACGGAGGGTATTCTGCTTAAGTTTTTGTTGTGTCCAGAAGTTAAAGCAGAAAAGAATTATTGTATCACTTTCAGCCCGTTCTTGGCTGGCTCCGAGGCAGGGTCGCTTGGCAGAGGGGAAACAGCAGAGAGCGGCGAGCCTACCTTTTTTCTGTCCCTTTATATTCCATCAAGCTGCAAACTGACTGGCGCCCCCCACAGCCAGGAGGGGGCTTTCCCAATCCCTCAGCCACTTTAGAACTATACTAATCCATCTAGGGGACTAATTCAGATATCACACCCTTCCTCCATGTTCACACAACCTAGGTCCACCCCTAGGAAAAGCCCCACCTATGAGTACATGAGGTATTGTTTGGGAGGAGGGCACACATCTAGATATGAGCTGTTATAGGAGGAGGAGTGGTCAGCATACTAAATACTGAAGAGATCAAACTGAATTCTGAGAACTGCCTCTGAATTTGGGAACAAGAAGGCCACTGGGGCTGGGTGTGGTGGTACACGCCTGTACTCCCAAAATTGGGAAGCAAGAGCAGGAAAATTGCTGGAAGTTCAAGGCCAGCCTGGGCTATAAAGTGAGTTCAAGGGCTGGAGAGATGGCTCAGCATTCTAAATCGCCTGCCTAGGAAAGCTTAGGCAAGTGCAAGGACCGTGGTTCAATCCCCAGCACTATATGCTGCGCCAGCCCCACCCCAGGGCAGGCTGAGTTGGACATAACACAAATCAGTGAGGTCTAAATAAAATAAAATATTAAAAAAAAAAGTGAATTCAAGGTTACCCTGAACTGCGTAGTGAAATGGTCTCACACACACACACACACACACACACACACACACACACAGAAGGGCATTAGTAGTTTCTTGGGATGGCTGATGGTAGACCAGGTATGTGTAGGTAATAATTTTTTGGGGAGGGGCGGTACCAGGAATCAAACTCAGGACCTTGCACTTGCCTGGCAGGCACTTAAACCTGCTGAGCTATCTCCCTGGCCCATTTTTAAAAAGCAGAATCTACTTATTTTTATATTATTATTATTATTATTATTATTATTATTATTATTATTATTATTTTGTCTTTTTGAGACAGGGTCTCGCTATGCAGTTCAGATGGGCCTTGAGCTCACTTTTGTAGCCCAGGCTGGTCTTGAACTCACACCGATCCTCCTGCCCCAGCCTCCCAAGAGCTGGGATTACAGACTGGCTTAGCAGAATCTATTCACTGAGGGCAAGAAAGTTTCTGCCTGAGAGAGGGACAGAAGGGCACTTTAGTGGGTTGTCAAGGTAAATGTTTTAACCACCTCTCCCCCTAAAAGAGGGAAATAATTCTACTTTTATGAAGTAAATGGTACAAATCGCTTCTCGGCCTTTTGGCTAAGATCAAGTGTGAAGTAAATGGTACAAGGGGCTGGGAAGATAGCTCTGTGGCACAAGTGCCTGCCTGGCAAGTGCAAGGTCATGAGTTGAAACCCTGGTCCCACAAAAAATAAATAAATACATAAAAATAAAGTAAATGGTACAGAACTTATCAGTTTTTTTGGTTTGCGAATTGAACTCAGGACCTTTGCTTTCCAGGCAGGTACTGATATCCCTGACCTCAGAATTTTTTTTTTTTTGGCAGGACCAGGGTTAGAACTCACGACCTTGCACTTGGCAGGCAGGCACTTGTGCCATGGAGCTATCTCCCCCACCCTAGAATTTGATTAATAAAATGTACAATTTTTTCCCCAGTACTGATAGATTGAACCCAATGGTGCTTTACCATTGAGCTACATCTACTGCCCTTATTGATTGTTGAGACAAGGTCTCCCTAAATTGCCCATTCAGAATTCAAACTGGTGATCCTCCTGCCTCACTCTCCATAAGTGCTGTAATTACAGATGTGCATCACCATGCCCAGCGCAGCGTACTGTTCTTTACTGTACACCCCACCCTTGTGTCTGACTTCAGAAATGGAGCTTGATTACAAGAGTAGTTTTAACAGCAATAATGGCTATTTTTTACT
Organism: Capromys pilorides; assembly: GCA_004027915.1. Lineage (NCBI taxonomy): Eukaryota > Metazoa > Chordata > Mammalia > Rodentia > Capromyidae > Capromys > Capromys pilorides. The sequence goes on from PVKN010001466.1 coordinate 44,282, forward strand.
TACAGGCGTAAGACAAAAGACCCAGTTCAAAAAAAAAAAAAAAAAGGAACTACAAAGGTGTACGTTGAAACTTCACTGGTTCCTCAGTGACTGAGTGACTTCTTTGTTAAATCTTGAATCTGATTAATAGTTTTCAAATCCTGAGAAAATTACTTGGATTATGTCATTCACAATGTAAGAGTTGGGGCCTGGGAGATAGCTCCCTGGCACAAGTGCCTGCCTGGCAAGTGCAAGGTCGTGAGTTTGAACCCCGGTCTCACAAAAATAAACAAATAAACACAATGTAAGAGTTCACAGACAACACATTTTCCCTCCACAATTGGAGATTGAGCCCAATGCCTTTTCACTGAGATATATCCCCAATCATTTAGACTTTTTTTTTTAAACAGTCTTGGTAAGTTGCCCACACTTGTGAGCCTGTGCTTCAGTCTCCTAGAGGCAAGTCTGGGCTACATAGTGAAACTCTGTTTAAAAAAAAAATGCTTTTAGGGATCGGGGAGATAGCTCACGGGCACAAGTGCCTGCCTGGCAAGTGCAAGGTCCTGAGTTCTATTCCTGGTTCCGCAAAAAAAAATAAAATAAAATAAAAAATGCTTTTGAGGATTGAACTCAGGGCCTCAGGCATACCATACTACATATGTACTCTACCATCGAGCTGTATTTCCAGCTTAAATATAAAACTTGATTACAAATTTACATCATTTAATTTTTTTTGAAAGTCTGATTAAGTTGCCCAGGTTAATCTTTAATTTGTGATCCTCCTACCTCAATTTTCCCAGTAGCTGGGATTATAGATGTGACAAACTATTTATTGTGCATTACTGGGAACTGAATCCAGGGCCTTCACACTGAACTATATCCCCATTTTTTTTTTTTCTGAGACAGGATCTCACTAATTTGCTAATCTGCCTTAGGTTGTGCTCAAATTTGCTATCCTCCTACCTGTGCCTCCGAAAGTCCTGGGATTACAGATCTGCACCACAATGACCAGCATGCATGCACTGATTTTTCAATTGATTCATTGATTGACTGTGTCCTGCCATGTAGTTCAGGGTGATCTTGAACTATGTGGCCTAGGCTGGTCTTGAACTTGATGGATATCCTCCTGCCTCAGCCTTCTGACAGCTCAGGTTACAGGCATGCATCACCATACTTAGCATATTTAATTTTTAATGGCCCTGTTTAACAACCAGCCCGTAAAGCTTTTGGAAAAGATAATTTTCCAAGTCAGTGGAAGCTCAGGAGACTTTCCCTACTAAGGCACTGATGTGGCCAGAGAGATGCACCCAACTGCTCTCCACACAGTGCTCTCCTGCCAATTGCCTCCCTCCAAACTGCGGAACCCCAAGCTGGTCTGTTAGATGCAGCACTTCTAACCACCTTTGGCAAATGAAGCTTACAAATATACGTCCAACCTGAGAACACTCATCTAACAGCACATCGTATAATGCCTACTGGTGTTTATGTGTTTCAATAAGCTTCCATTAGAAGGATGCTTTCCGCCACGGCACGCTCTACATCCGGCCAAGCTTCCACAATGGGGAATCTTCCTCCTGAAGGAAGGAAGCCTTTTCTTTTCCATGATGTGCTTACAAAAAACCATTCAACAGAACCTTCAGTATCAGTTACTTTACAGAAAGCCACAGACAGAACAAAGCAACTGGGTTTTTCCAGAACTAAATTAAAACCAGAAATCTACAAGTCATTGTTGCTCTACCTTTCAGAATACAGTCTCTATTCATTCTGAAGATACAAAACAGGTTTGATCGCCAGGAAGAATCAGACAAGAGCAGTCAGGGTGTTGCAAGTCCTGACTACACAGCACATTAATCATGTGTCATGTGATGCTCCAATCATCATTTTCCATCTGCCCTCCGAAAGGAGGCACAGGTAAGGATTATCCCACCTGACGATACTGTAAGGTTCAGGCCGTTTCCTATTCAGAAGGAAACATTACTCTACAAGAAAGGGTGACTATATAACAGCTTTAATCCGACGAACTGTTAATTAGGGTTCTTCTATTCTTAACGCATTATTTACTCGGAAATCTTTAAAATGGTTTTATCATCCATTCAGCTACCAAAAATGGGAAACATTCTTTCCCAGAATGCCTCTTGCCTCGCTAAGCGCGCTCGGCGCAGCGCTTATTTACATATCTCCGCCCACTTCCTGTCGCCGGCTGTCTACCGTAAAAATCAAAATAGAAGCGATACAATTATTTTACAGTCCATAGAGCTGCTAAACACCGTTTTTGTTGTTGTTCTAGCAGTTTCACCCTAATTGTCCTATGAAATTGTAAGGCTTGGTCTTACTATAAAATATATTTTATTATAAAACATAAGTAAAACGCTAATCCTAGATTGAAGAGACAGTCACCCAAACATTACCACCCTCTGCCAAAAACAGTCTCTGAAGAAGGTAGGGGTGGTGAGAAATGGGCGCCGGGAGAAGCCTATCCTTTCTTTCTTCCAGGATGGTAAGCAGCTCCCGGTTCCCTCCTGTCTTCGTCCCTACCTTGCCGCCATGAAGATGATTAGAAAGGTTTCTTTTTCAGCCCAAAGACAGCGACGAATAATACTGCTTCAGTGACAGCTGGGAGGGCACTGTGGAAAGTAGGTGATGGGTTCAGAATCTTTTCCAATATAAGTACTCAAATTTCCAAGCCAGAGACCCCCACTTCCACAGAACAGGGGAGTGCAAGGAGGATGGATCTGGTATGTTACCCATGGAGGGGGAAAAAGAGCTGAATGGGGAAACCTTCAGTTTTGGGGTAAACCTTCCCTCTCCATTCCCATATAAGGAGTGCTACTACACCTGCAGAAGACAAAAATGTACCAGTACGTGGTACACTCCCAGCGCTCGAATATGAAGAAGGATAGGGCCACAGAAGCGCTACAGTGAGCCCCAATGGCTTGGAAACACACTAGAGTGAAGGAAAGTCTTTGGATCTACAGGTAATGATGGGCCTGAAAAGACCAGTGGTAGAGTTAGGGTCAGAGTCAGCAGCAACCCTGTTATCTGAGTTTTAGGGTTCCCATCCCATATCCAGGGGCTGCCCTGGATCCTTTGGGTGGTGCAGAGACTTGATACACTCTACTGGAATCAAGCTCCAGTGCCCTGGTCCTCCTGATCCACAATTCCCAATTGAGAAGCCTTCTCTGATTTATATGCCTTACCCTCTTGGTCTCTTCTGAGATCTCATGGTGCTTTATATTTTTACACTCTCATAGCACAGTGTTTATCAGATTGATGACTGCTTGCTCCTCAAGAGAGGAAGCTGTCTGGAAGACACCTAGATGTCTTCAGTGCGCGGTGCACAACAGGGCTTAAATGTCTAAGGAGTATATTAAATCCCCCATGCGCCCTGCCACCAGGAATCTAACTCAGGGACTTGTGCTTGCTGCTGCCCCTTGAGCGACAATCCTTGGCCCTTGAGATCTCTCAACTGATTCTCTCTGCCGACTAGGCCAGAAACTATTGTGCCAGAAAGTAGTAGTTATGGTGCTGAAGGGAATGGTGATGAAAATAGGTGGTGTGGGAAAGGAAGACGGGCAGGAAGGATACAGATGAGACTCTGAGTGCTGTTGAACATGGAAACTCCTGAGAGGAAACCGACCAGCTCCACTGCAAAGAGGCCCAGGGTGACAGAGAGTGCTGTTACCAGTCTGCAGAGAAAAAAGGGATTGGATCAGGCAGTCTCTGGGTTGGGAAGACCCCTCCATCCCACCACCTCTTCGCTGAAACCACCCTGCCCCAAGAGCTTACTGAATGTCTTGCTTCTTATACTCCTCAGGGGTGAACCTGAGAGGCAGGCAAGCTAGGATGTTGCTGTCCTGGGGAACAAGGCAGAAAGAAAAAAGAACTGAAAGAGTGGGCTGCAGGACTAGGGGCGACGGGGGATGGAAAGATCGAGGGGATAAAATGGGGGGTGGGGGGAATCACCCTGGGACTACAAAGAGATGGAGAAGCCAGAGGCTGGAGGGGATCGGTACGCCTTACCCGGGACCAGAATAAGGTGATAACGACTACCAGATGCGCCAAGAGCGTCAGAAAGCGAGAGGGCACGAGGCCCGAGATCCGACCCATGGCCTGGGAGTACTGGGGCACCTTCTGGAGCAGAAGCGACGGTCTGGAAGTTGAAGGAGGATTGCATTTGAAGACTGCAAACCCTCAAACCTCTCGCTCTGCCCGCGCGCCTAGACACCGCCCAGTTACCTTGGTAATTGCGTAGGGCGGGGCTCTGAAATCTCGCGAGAACACTGTGTTCTCAAGCCTCTAAGCGCTTCCGGAATTGCGGTGGTGTGTGTGGCATGGTTTGAGCCTGAGCCAAGTCGAATATGTTCTGGGGCTATTTATGTGTGTCCGCAGGGCTGTAAGTGTGTGCACTTGGCAAGTCCCGCACCGCCTACACTGTCCAGGGGCGTGGGGGTGGGGTCGGTGTTGGCGAACAGAAGCCCACTTACCTGGCTACCCACGCCCAGAGCCGCGCGACTCGGGTGTGGTCCAAGATGATACTTCTCATTCAGTCATCGAGACAGCCGCTATCCCCACGCCGGCTTAGGTCGCAGCCAGGTCCAAGGCTTGGACTCTCCCTGTCCTTCCTCTGCATCTTTTTAGTTTCCCACTCTCTTGGCGTGAGGAGATAAGGGCACCGAAGATGGAGAGGCGAGTGAGTGGCTTTAAGTTATCTAAAGCCACATAGTTTTCCGGAGCCTTTGGTTATTGGGAGATTCCAGACCTACACCTTCCTGGAGAGACTCAGATTGCCCCCAAACAGTTTGTTGACGGATTCGCAGAATGCAGAAAACGGCTAGCTCCCTGGAAGTGGGGTGTCTGTGAAATTTGACTTTGGGGAGCGGAATAGATCACCAGGCCCGGAAAATTGAGGGGTTGGGAGTGAGGGAAACGAATGGAACAGTCCCTGTGTTCCTAGGAGGCTTACAGTTGCCTGGGACGGAGACCCTACTCTGATGTCATTGCTTTGAGGTCCCAGGCCCTGACATAGCCTTTTACTACCGGCGACCTGACTGACCTCTGGGCTTCCCTACAGATAGAAAATTCTCGCCTGTAACTGCTCATTTAAATTCATCCTAAAGGAACCTGCATCCCTTTTCCCAAAAAAGTCTCTCCCGCTCCTCAGTCTGTGCCTTGAAACCCATCTAAATGACAAGCCCAAGTCTTATTCACTAATTCATTAAGCATATGTACAATGAAATTTATCCAAACCATTTTCTTAGCTGTGATGTAAAGAAGGTTCTTGTCTTGACTATTGAACCTTTTCAGCGTTCTAAAAATTTTTAAACCTCATCTCAGGAGCAACAAGCAAAACCATAAGTACAGTGGATACAACTGCTTTTCCCTTTTGAAGTGACCTTCATTGCCATTAGGCCCCAAAATAAGCAAGAGTTGGACTGGTGTGGTGTCCCACATCTGTAATTCCAGGGTTCAGGAGTTAGGTAGGATGATTGCCCTGAGTTTGAGACAGGCCTGGGCCGCACAGCAAGACCCTGTTTAAAAAAAAAACATAATGGAAGGATGACACCTAAGTTACAGTGAGAGATAAGCATCTTGTACACTCAACACAGAAATTAATAGTTTAGCAATCTTGTGGCACTCTCAAGGCATAGATAAAATACAAAGAACAGAGAATTCATGTTTTTCTTCCCTTTGCCTGTGATTTACATGCATTTTCTTCTAAAAATAGAGAACCCAGGCTGAGCCCCTACTGTGACAGTTTGTGAAGTCTGGTTGTTCCTGGATGAAGAAAGTTATGTCATAGGGCAACACTGAGGAAAATCCAAGACTTGACTCTAGAGGTTTTCCCAAACTCCCGGATTTTTAGCCAAATTCTCTAAAAGTTTTAGGATGGCTGGCCCATTTTCAAAGAGCCTTTCCCTGGATGGAACAAAGAGAAAGAGCCAGGCAGGTGGAGAACTGGGGAAAGAGCTGTCCAGGGAGTGACCATCAGGGCATGGAAAGAAGCCTAGTGCATTGGTGATTAGAAAGCAAGGCAGTGCTTCTGACACCTAGTGATGGAAGGGGAAGAGATGAGCAGAGTGAGGCCGAGAGACCAAGAGCCAGGTGCCATCAGGGTTTAGCACCCGATGGTTGCAACATCAGGATGGATTTTATTCAGCAAGTGAAGAGGAAGACAGAATTATCTAGGAGGGACAGTTGGGGGCTTGCATCAGGGAGGACCCTGTGAAGAAAGTAAACAAAGTAGATAAAATCAAGAGATAGTTACAACATAAAGAAGGTTTAGGAATGGGGGTGTGGGTAGGTGAGAAAAAGAGGCTATGATGATCGTTAGATGTGGGGTTCCAGAACCTGGAGGCTTGGGGCATCCTGCCTATTTTAGGCTTCCTGCCCACAGTACTAGCAGGTAGCGAAAGCAGGGCTGCTGCATTTCTTGATGTGAAATAATTGCAAGCCTGTCATGTCATTTTTCCTCACTTTGGATCATAGAAGTCTGCTTTAGAAAGAAGCCACCTCTGTGTTTTAGAGCCAGCTTGAAGCCATAGAAGGTCCTGCTGGTGTCTGGATGTCCTACCCTAGATGGCCATTACATCAGGGCTAGGACCCTGTGTCCTAATATCTGAACTAGTGAAAAAGCCAAAGGTACGTAAAAACACAGGAAATGGTGTATGGAACCCCTCTGAAACAGTAGGTTTCACAATAGTTTTTGCTTACATCATTATCAATACAGCCTTCTTTCAGCTGTAGCCTCTCACAACTCCCACTGGGTTGTTTTGAAGACAATCCTAGACATCATCAAAAAACCAACATGCTACTTTGTGTACATCAACAAAATCATTCTAAAGTTTATATGGATGCTGGACGTGGTGGCGCACGCTGGTAATCCCAGCACTTGGGAGGCTGAGGCAGGAGGATCAATGTGAGTTTGAGACCAGCCTGGGCTACAAAAGTGAGCTCAAGGCCAGCATGAACTGCATAGCGAGACCCTGTCTTAAAAAGACAAAAAGAGATAGATAGATAGATAGATAGATAGATAGATAGATAGATAGATAGATAAAAAGTTTCTATGGATTGCTTTTGTGTGGGGGTAATAGTAGGGACTGAACCTACGGTCACTCTACAATACTAAATACCTACGCCATCTCCCCACCTTTTTTTCTAAATTTTGAGATAGGATACTACTACCTCACCTACATTAGCTTTGAACTTAAAATCCACCTCCCAAATAGCTTCAGTTACAGGCATGCATCACCCTACTTAGACCAGGCTGCTTTTCTTTCTTTCTTTTTTTTTTTTTTTAAAGTTTATTTTATATTCCTCAACTACATTACATATTTGTTTGTGTTATGGCCGGCTCAGCCTTCCCTGGGGGATGGGGGGGCGGCACAGCACGTGGGGCCTGGGATCGAGCCACGGTCCCTGCGCGGTGGCCTAAACTTCCCGAGGCACGCGCTTTAGACCGCTAAGCCGTCTCCCCAGCCCCAGGCTGCTTTTCAATTTGTCTTTTTTTTTTTTTTTTGAAATAGGGTCTCACTTGGTAGTTCAAACTGGCCTTGAGCTCATGGTGATCCCCTTGCCTCAGCTTCCTAAATGCTGGCGTTAACAGATA
>PVKN010001467.1:0-51750 GCA_004027915.1 Capromys pilorides
CTCTCTTTCCAGTCTATTCTAAAGCCCCTAACTGCAGCTCATTGATTGGCTCAGTGCCTTTCTCTGCACCAATCGCTGTGGCCAGCCTGCAGATGTGAGCTCTGATTGGTTGATCTTCTGTTACCTTCCCTCCCTGGATGAACTATTTGTAGTTTGTGTTCCCGTCACCTCATCTAGCACCAGTGACACGGGCAAGTGTCAAGCTAGGTGAATGTGTGTCTTCCACATTGTGGAGAGAACAGGGTACAGATCCTGGCACCTACACAGCTGGGGCTTTTGCCCCCTTCCTGGAAGACCAGGATGAAGGTCTCCTGGTCTTAACATGCAAGAGCTCTGGGTTCTATTCCTGTCCTCGGAGGGCCACCTTGCTTGCAGTGAGTCATAGCCCTGCAGAGCCACCCCTGGGTGTTCTCAGAAGCTTGACATGTGGTCATTGTCATCTTTGTGGCCACATCATGATGCTGCCTGCAGGTGTCATGCAAGTGGGTGAGAGAGGGTAGGTTAGCCCAGCATGGTGGAACACACCTGTAATCCTGGCTGCTCAGGAGGCTGAGGCAGGAGGATTAAAAGTCCCAGGTCAGACACAAGACTCTGTGTCAACATAAAATAAAACTCAGAGGAGTGGGGGTGTAGCTCAGTGGTAGAGAGCTTGCTGAACATGTGAAAGCCCTGGGTTCTATTCCCAGCACCTCATAGGAGGGAAGGAGGGAAGGAGGGAAGGAAGGAAGGAAGGAGGAAGGAAGGGGATTCCTTTTGAGTCTCTTCAAGATTGGGGTCCAGGAGTAGGAACCTTTGCACAAATGCATGGGAAGGTGCTTAATCAGTGCTTGGTAAATGAGATGAATCTCTGTGTCCCTGTGTCTCTGTGTCCCCATGTCTGTGTCTATCTGTCTTTCGCACACAAACACACACAGACACACACTTACAGTCATGTAAGAACCCAGGCTTACTAGCATAGTGAAGGTAATAAAAGTAGCCATGACCCAAAGAAAAGCCATGGCGTTCATTATCTGCAACATAGTCAGCGACCACCAGCATGGTGGCACCAGCCAACTCGCCCGCAGGTCCCAGGGGACAACTTGCTGGGCTCCAAAGGTGACCCTGCACAGCAGGCTGCACTGCATTGGAAGGACTGAGGGCTGAGGGATCAGCACCTTTTGTCACAAGCAGTTGTGAGCCAGCACCTCAGAAATGGGGAACTGTGGTCACTTTGACCTCCTGTCACCATCAGGATTGGTGCAGAAATGGCCTAGGGTCAGAGGATGGGGAGGCCTTTATCTGATCTGCTCAGGAGGATGTATGGGGACAAGACTTGGGGGATTGCTTTTCTCCTCAAATACCACCCCTCAGCGTAGTGGGGTGCTTGCCTGACAGTGTTAGATGAGATGTGACCCTTGTTTGCTGCCTCTCAGATAGGCAGTTAGAGTCGGGGGTGTGGTCACACCTGTCATTGCAGCATTCTAGAAGGCTGAGGCAGGAGGACTGCAAATTCAAGCCCAATCTGGACAATTTAGTGACGTATTGTGATTGTCTCAAAATAATGTAAACACTAGAGCTGGGCATGGTGGTGCACACCTATAATCTCAGCACTTGGGAGGCTGAGGCAGGAGGATCATTGCGAGTTCCAGACCAGCCTGCGCTGCAAAATGATCTCACGGCCAGCCTGAACTGAACGAGGCATTCTGTTTTCTGACTTCGATTTTGTTCTTGCCACCCCTCTGACAGCTGAGGCTTGCACACCTCCTTTGCAGCTGGATGTTCTGGTTGCAGGGTGACAGTGGGGAAGAAAGCAGACTGGCCGCCTGGAGTCGGCTTTCTTGCTGGGGAGGGGGGCAGCGCATTATGCACACAGACGCTACTACGTCTGGTAGCGGGGTGGGCTCTGGAGAGACGGGCAGCGCACCAGGGCCAGTGCCTTTGGTAGGGCAGAATGCCAGGGTCAGCAGCTGATGGCTGACATCACAGAAGCCCTGCTTTCAGGGGGCTTGAGGAGCAAAGCCATGCCACAGGAGCCCAGAGGCAGGGCCACACTCAGGACCTCTGCTCAGCCCCTGGGCCTGTCCTCCAAAGCCCCACTGTGGTCATGCTTTTTTCACCAATCAGCTGTCCGAGGCCCCAGCTGAAAACGTGGTATCCCACATTCAACTCAGTTCTAATGCTGACCTCCTCTGGTATAAGCCCAGGTTCCGTGGGATAAGGGCTGGTGACCCTTGAGATCATGCCACTTCAGAGACTGCTCCAAGTCCCTGGCATCTACTTGTCACTAATCAGCACCTGGGGTTCCCTTGCCCCCCCTTGGGCTTGATCATCGCAGGATGGCGTCAGAGCTCAGCACAATGCTTTGCTCACCGTGACTGGTTTGCATAAGGGACGCACAAACCTCAGGAAGAGCCAGGGAGAAGAGATGTGTGGGGCAGGGCAGGGCACATGGGTACCGGCTCCCGGGCCCCCTTTGGGTACATCATCACCCTGCTCCCATCCCCAAGGTCAGTGGAGTCTTCTGCAGCTTTTCCAGGACCAGGTCTTGCTGGTGACCAGTTCAGTCCTGAAGCTGCTGGAGTCCCTACCCTGTCACCCCATGAGCACAGACCCAGGTGTGCTCCATTCAATACGAGAGAAATCCCAAAGGCCTAGGTGTTAGGAACCAGGGGCAAAGAGCAAACATGTTTGTCACCGCAGCCAGTCCCTCTGCTCTGCTGGGTCAACATCACCTGCAGGATGCCCTAGGCCGAGGTCCTCTGCACAACTTGCTGTCACTAGCAACAGTGACTGTGTGCTTTTTCTCTTAAGCCACAGAGCCAAAACCCTCACCTGCCTTTGACTGGGTCACAACAGGTCAGGTGTGCAGGCCTGGCAGGCAGTGTCCTGTGCAGCCAGGCTCCCGATGCAGCCACTGGGGAGGACACAGGACGGCCATGAATGGCCTAGATAGCCCTGGGCCTCCTGTGGAACAGGGTGGAGGCTCAGCTCCTCCCAAGCCTCAGAAGTCCTGCCCAGTAGATGTGACACCTGCACAGGCGTTAGCACATCAGAACAGGGCTGGGATGCCAGAGAAGCCACCACCGTGACCACCACGGTAAGAAGCATACGTGAAATATGGTGCTATGACTCACAAACCTTTGTGTGGCTTCTTCCAACCTCTTCCTAGCAAAGTCTTGTGGGTGACAAGGTCACTGATTGCATTCAAAAGTCCTGCAGGAGGGACCGATATGAGGGACATGGTGGGCAGACCGTGTCCCCCTGGCCCCGGCCAATCGCATGGCTCATGCTTTGTGTAAAGTGCTCTGGGATAAAGCGCTGACATCCCAGTTCCTCAGCTGCAAAATCAGGAGCTGGACAGAGGTGGTCCTTGCCTCTAGAGCACCTGTATGGAGTTTTCCCGCACCCAAGAAGAAACCAGCACCCAGCTTGAGATGTAGAATATAACCGGCATGTGACCAGTGGGACGTCTTCATCCCCTTTCCAGTTACACCAAGTTATCTGGTTTCTAGTTCTCTGAACTTTCCCTCTGAGCCTATAGCAGTGCCCGGTTGTTTTTCTCTTTAAAATTTTGTAGAAGTGGAATCATACAATGTATCCCCTTTGGAGTCCCATTTCTTTTCCCAGCATAGGATCAGCCACATCACAGCATGCATTTGCCGTCCCTTCATCCTAATTTCTGTACTGGTTCCCATCAACAAGGTAGTTTTTAAAGCATAAAGTGGTGTGATGAGAATTGTGGTCCCCCATGGCCAGCAGGATAAGTGCATGAGTGGGCTCAGGTTCTTTGCTTTCGTGGAGGATGATAACAGCTAACCAGGGCATGGATCCCAGTTGGTGTAGAATCTGTGTGTCACACGAAGGAAACTGGGGAAGATGAGTCAGCTATGGCCATGGGATTACAGGCTTTTTAGTAGGCAAGATTTTTCAAGACAGAATCATAAGGTAGAATACACACGAGTACTTCAAATAGAGGAACTCTATCGACCCATGGATTGACCGACTTGTCAGGTATCCAGCACGAGCCACTTACTGTCTGGCATTCAGTGTCTGATTTGGATTTCTCCTCCAATCAGTGGATAATGTGCGTGCATGCGTGTGTGTGTGTGTGTGTGTGTGTGTGTCTGTGTGTGTGTGTATGTATGTGTGTCTGTGTGTGTCTATGTAGCTGAGTGCAGTCCTGGGCATCTAATCTAGGGTTTCACATATTCTAGGCAAGTGCTCTATCACGGAGCCCTAAAAATTTTTTATTTCTTTATGTATTTAGTACAGGACCTACAGGGTCTCACTACACAGATTGGACTCACAGTGATCCTCCTGTTTTCAGTCTCCTAAGCACTGGGATTACAGGCGTGCACCACCATGCCCAGTCTTGGTCAGTGTCTCAGTGTGCCCCAGGGACAGGGCCGGCATGGCAAGCTGGTGATTGAACCCCAGTCCCTGCCCCTTCTTCAGCAGGTGCTTTAGTCCACTGAGCTATCTGACCAGCCCACCCTCAAGAATTTTTAAATGACACTTTTCATAAGCAAGAAGAAACACAAACCTCCCGATTAGCCACCATGGCACCCCAAAGTAGATCCTCCTGGACCCATGCACCCAAACTCACATCGTTTTCTATCTATCTTTTCATAGCTTTCATTTTCAAAACCTGAGGTTTTAGTTTCTTTTTAAGAGCAGCTTGAAGCTCAGAGCAAAACAGACTGGAAGGCCTGGAGTTCCCACACGCTCTCTGTCTACGCCCCCACTTTAAAGTGGGGTAGGTGCTATTGCACTTGAAGACCATCAGGCTATCCTGCCACTAACCAGAGGCCGTGGCTTACGTGAGGACTTGCTCTGTGGTGCTCTTTTGTGGGTTCGGACACATGCAGGACGGGCGATGTCCCTCTGTAGCATCTTACAGTCTAAAACACGCTCCCGCAGTCCTGCACTCTCCCCCTCTGGCCCTCCTCCTCCCTGCAGCTCTCTTTACTGTCCTTGTGGCCTTGCTGGTTCCAGGATCCCTCAAAGCTCGTGGAGTACAGGATGCAGCCTTTTCCAATGGACTTCCTTCCCTTAGTAATAACTTTCATTTTTACTCCGCAGCCTGTTGGGCATGTGTTTTTACGTCCCTCGTTCTGGGTCTGTAGCATTGTTAATTGCTGTGTAGTGTTTCACTGTTTGCTGTGTATTATCAACATCTCTCCTCTTTTGTAGGTTTAAATCATTCCCCTTTTTTGCTAGTCTACGTCATGTTGCAGAGGACAGCTTTGTGGGTAAATCTTTGCTCACAATTTAATTACGTCCTTAGGATAAGTTCCCGGATGTGAGGTTGCTCCCTATAAAGGGTTGAGCTTTTGATATTAGTTGCCAAATGACCCTCGAGAAACACTGCTAAATTACACTCCACCATGGCGGGCTTGACGTACTCATTCCCCATATCCTGGAGAACTCCGAATATCATCACGATTTAAAATTTTTGCCACTTTAATACAGGACACTTTTTTTTTTTTGTACTAGAGATTAAACTCAGGGCCTCTGCACTGAGCTACACCTATAGCCCTTGACATTACTTTTCAAATTATTATTCTGAGACAGGCTCCTACTAAGTAGCTCAGTTGCCCAGGCCACCCTCAAACTTGTGATCCTTCTGTCTCAGTCTCTCAGACCACTGGGATTACAGGTGTGTGCTGCCATGCCCGGATTATTTGTTTTATTTATTTTTTGCATATATTTGTATATTAGTAAGGTTTTACAGTTTTCTATAAGGTACATTGGTCATTTAGCTCTTCTTTTGTAATGATTTGTTTAGGTTTTTTTCCCATTTTTTTTTTTCTAATGGTGCAGGCTTTTTTAAAGTGCTGATTGATAAAAAGTGTTTATCTACAGGGAACAGTAGCCCCTCATGAATTATTCTCCATCATGTCTGTTTTTTTTTTTGGTACCAGGAATTGAGCTCAGGACCTGACACTAGCCAGGCAGGTGCTATGCCGTGAGCCCTACCCCCAACCCCCACCCCACCTCCATTTCTGGCCCTGGTGGTCAAACCAAGGGGTGCTGGGCAAAGCTCTGCGCCACTGAGCTACAACCATGGCCTGACCGGTCGCGGTCTGTATTTTTTGTTTTTGTTTTCCGTGCCCAAACCCATCTTTTAGTGTCAAAAACTGTTTTACTAACCACACTCAATCTCTATTAAACTTTTATCTAATAATAGGGTGAAGGACAGTTATGAAGAAGGGGCTTATTATAGGCCAGGCACGATGCTTACATTTGTGGGGTGCTGTCTTAGTTACTCTTCTCTTGTTGCTGGGACAAATACCCAACACCCAAAGTGAAGAAAGGAAAGGTTTATTTAGCTCACAGTTACTGGAGGTTTCATTCCATATTCGGCTGGCTCCAAGGCAGAGAGGCACATGGCAGAGAGCAGCAGTTCATGGCGGCAGAATAGCAATAATATGGTGACAGAGGCAACCAAACAACCAGGGGAGCAGAGAGCAACATTTAGAATCTCTCTGTCTCTATACTACATTCAGGCTCTCTGCCTATCCACCTGAGGCCACACCCATAATCCCAGAAGCACTCAGATCCATAATCCCATCAGTACTAAAACACATAATCCCAGTGGATCATGAGTCAAGTCTCAAACTCTAGAAGTCCCTGCCCCATGATTGCATGAGGCTTTGGGGGGACAACTAGACATAAACCGTAACAGGTACATACAGCCTGTGGGGTAGGATCTGACCTCAGTTCCATGTAACAAACAGGGAAACCAGGTGAATGAACTTTCTCCATGTCACTCAGCTGTGACTGTCTGTGCTGGTATCAGTTGATTAACAGAATATACCGTGACATATGGCTCTTGTGAATTCAATAGTGCTTTTTAATAAATGTCTTCTGCAACTCACAAAAGTATCTCCCAGCATTTGTGAATCTGTCTTCCACATGAGTTGAAGGCACCTAATTTATTCCGTCCATAGGCATTGCTTGGTGGGTGTGTATAAATTCAACTACTGCCTTTAATAATTCTCAATCCTCCCCATTCTATCCTCCATTGTGTACTGTTAAGAGCCAAGACTCAGGGATTTTATTTTTCCAGAAGGGGAAATCAGCCTAGGACTTTTCTCAGGATCTCCTAAAATACCTGTGGCACAAACAGGACAGAGATCGGGGCTCACGGTGCCCAGCTCCGGTCCGTGTCTCTTGTTACCAGGCGATACAGCAGAGGGTGCTGTGGTGGGCACCAGACCAGAATGCCAGATTCTCGTGGTGCCAACTCCAGGGAAACCCCGCGGGCTTGCGATCCCGGCCACACTGGCTGCTGGGCATTCCAGGATGCTGGCACCAAGCCTGGGGTAAAAGCAGAGCTGCAGGCTCCTGGTTGCTCTCGGCCCCCTCCTTCTGGGTCTGCAGTGAGCTTAATCTCTGCGTGTGCAGACTCTGAGGAGCCAGCTGGGAGGGAGACTTGCCAGAGGCCTGGACCCGCACCCTGAGCCCCTTCCTGGGCAGGTAGTGTTCGTGCAGTTTCCACACAGGGCAGCTGGTGTTTCACTGACCCCAGGCTCTGGAGCCGGCTTCAGTGCAGAACACTGGCCCTGTTCCTTCTCTTGCCCCAGATGGATGTTCATCTGATCCTGACGCATGCCACCTCCCACCTCTATTCAGATATGGATTTTCAGATATGCACAGTTTCTGTGCATTGCAGGGCAGCAGTGTCCAGGGTCTAGTTCAGAGCTGCAACACGCGTGAATCGTGCGGGTGAGGCTTGGTCCTGGGTCACTCCAGGCAGCTGGACTCTTCCAGAGCAGAGAGAGCTCATTTGTGCTTATAGTACGTAAACAAGAGTTAATTAACGAGAAGGCTGAAACTCGCCATGGGTCCCTTGTTGCAGTGGCAGCCGGGAGGCTCAGAACTGCATGGGAAGCTCAGTCCTCGATCATCTCTCGAGGCTTAATTAGCACAATCAGTGCCACTCGTTTTCTACGTCTCTGACACTCTCTGGTTGTTTCTAAACTGTCCTGTTTAGTATTGGTGAAACAACCTAATCCAAAAATAAAAATATTTTGAAATCTGAAACTTTTGAAGCACTGACCTGACCTTCAAAATTTTTCTAATTTGGAGGCATTTTGGATTTTCAGATGTGGGGTGCTCAGCCAGTGAAATCCAGGCAGACATCCCTAGCCCGAAAAGTCCCCAACTCCAAAAGCTCTGGTCCCATCTGAGCACTTTAGATAAGGGATGCTCAGCATCCACAGGTGGTGATGGGACTAAGCGGTGACGGGCCTGTGTGAGTGAGGAGTCCCAAGAGCAAGGGGCCCTGGGTAGCTTTACTTTGAGATGCAAACAAGTGTTTTTCTCAGAAGGGGGTGGATCTCTGGGACTGCCTGATTTGGAATATCTGTGGGCCCCTCTCTCCCAGTCCTTTTCTGCCTCTTTCCTCCCATTTTCTTTTCTTTCCTCTCCCTTCCCTCTCTTCTCTTCTTTGAATACAGGAATTGCTCTTGTCACCTGCCTGCTACCCCTCCTGCTTCCCACCTTCCGTTCCTCCATCCCTCTCCTTCTGCCCCTTGCCCCTCACCTCTGTGGGGCATGGCTATCCCACAAAGGCGGGTGAGCCCTCCGCTCATCCCCAGCAATCATGATGTTGGCATTTTATCCATGAGTACTCTGAGACCTAGAGAAGCAAAGGGGGTGTCACATAATCTGATATTGATATTCTGACTATGCAGCCCGCTCAGAAGCAGGCTCTGGGCCTCCGGAGTCGGGCGCCACCAGTGCCTCTGCTGAACCTCCCTCTCCACCCCTGCCTTGCCAGCCTAGTCTGGCAGGGTCACTGAGGGAGTGAGGATTGAAAAGCATGAACCACCTACCTGTGTTTCCTTCCGGGGTCTCTTGTAGAGCTGAGATCCTCCGTAGACCCAGGAGGAGGAGGGGACAGTACCTTATGCTGTGAGTCATTTGATGGCGAAGTCATTTGGCAAATATTGATTGAGAGAGACACATGCTACGTGCTGAGCAGGCGGAGGCCAGAGTAAGATAAGCCATGTGCTCAGGGTGCAAGGCGGCTGGAGGCCACCTTGCGTGCACGGAGCTTATGATCTATTAAGGAGCGCATTGACCAAGCCCTGTACCAGCAGAAGATTGTTACACATGTGACATGTGTCATGATGCATGACACAGGGCTAGGAAAGGGCACTGATGGCTGTGAGCACATAGCAGGTTCCCAGGCTCTGTGGAAGTACAGAGCAGCACATCTGAGTTAGGCTGTGAAGGGCCCAGTGCCTAGGCAGGGATGCTCCAAGCAAAGGGTTCCTAAGCCGTGATTTCTAAGGAAGTGCCAGAGCTTGCAAGTGGTTGACTTAAAAACGAATCTCATCCAATGGAGAGACTTTAAAACCACCTCTCAATGATGTCACTTGTCTCCATCATCCTAGTGGCTTTCTTCAACGTGATGTTCAGGAGCAGTCCCCCAACATTTGTGTCACACAGCTGTCACTGGGACAGACTCTGTGCTCAGGCATATTGTCCATATGTAGAACTGGGAGTGCAGACATGTCAGGTAGCCGGTGGCGTCCACCAGCTGGCGCTGCTGTGGACAGGACCTGGTGGCGTGGACAGCATCCATATATTTCTCATTGCTTGGGAGCCTGGGAAGGCAAGATACAGCTCGTGGTGAGGCTCCCTGCCTCCCCGATGGCTGCCTTCTCAGATGGCCAATTTCTTATAGCGTCCTTCCACTATGGAGACCCTTAAGACTTCAGGCTTTGTCACCTCCTCATAGCCCTGTCTCCAAACACAGTCACAGTGGGGCTTCGGGTTTCAACGTATGAATGGAAGAGGTGATCTTCAGTTCAGGAGGCCTGCCCTAGGGTGTCACAACCCCTGGGATTGGAACTTAGGTCTCACCTTTCCAGAGCCCAGGCCCCTAACCACTAGATGTCACCGCCTCAGGATATCTATGTGTGACCCTTGCCCACCCAAGTGAGGCCTGTTCCTCAGTTAAAGGGTGTCTGGCCATCCTTACAGCCCTCGGGGCCTTGCCCTCGCCTGGAGGCTGGACTGAGGACAGGGGTGTGAACCCACATCAGGGCGATGACAGGGGCATCAAGCCCCGTGGTGGGACCCTTGGATTTTAAGATGCTCCTGTTTGCAGTAAACTGAGGCCGAGCCCTAGCTTTCAGCACAGACTCCACCAGGCAGGGTATGAGTGATCTTGGGCAATCGCTAGACATTTTCCAGCTCACTGTGGCCCCCGCCCCCAAACCAGGAGAAAAAGGGAACCCCAGTGGCCTATCGGCGGTCAAACCCGGGTCAGTGCTACGAGAGGCCAGGAGGGCGCGCACGCGCGATCCATGGGGCGTGCAGGTGGGGGCCACCAGGCAAGCACTTGTACTGCTGAGCTACAGCCCTGAGCCAGGTGGGGGCCACCAGAACCTGCCCGGGCCCCGCGCCCTCGGCCCGAGTGGGCGCGGACCCGTGGGAGGCCCTGGCATTCCTCCCGCCCCGCCCGCGTCGCTGCCCCCGCTCCCTTCGCGCCCCTCCCGGCCGCCAGCCAACTGCGTGCCCCCGGGGCCGGCAAGAAGCCACATGCCCCGCAAGGAATGCCGGGCGGGCGGGGGCGGACGCAGCGGGCGGGCCGAGCGCCCCGCCGGGAAGGTGGGTGCCCGCCCTGGCCCCCGCGCGCTGCCGCCCTGTCCCCGCCACGCACGCTCTCCCCGCCCGGCCGGCCCGCGCGCCCCCGGGCTCTCGCGCGCGTCCCCGGGCCCCTGCGCGCGCCCCGGCCCTGCGGGCTCGTGGGAGGGGGCCGGCCTTTTGCCTCCCCAAACCCCTCCCCGCAGCCCGAGGCTTTGGGGCCCCGGTGGGGAGCAGGGGGCTGATTAGCCGCGGAGCAGGGGTGTGGCTAGCGGGGCCCCGGGTTGTGAGTCACACCCGCCCCTCGCCCAGTCCCGGGGCCCAGCGCGATCCCAGCCCGAGCTGCTGCGCGCTGTCCCCGCCGAAGAGTGTCCCCGGGCTGCCATGAGGAGCCCGGGGTGCCGAGGGAGGGCCTGAAGCCCAACGCGGTGGTGGAGGGCGGTAAGCGTGGAGCCGAGGTTGCCCCGGCCGAGGGGTGGGGCTTGGAGCTGGGGCTCTCGCCCAGCCCACCACGCACCGCTGCCCCGCCCGTACCTGCCCTGCGTTGGCCGCGCCGCAGGTCTAGGCGCCGAGTTCCGGCCCTGAGCCCACCCGGTTGGCCCAAGTTGGGCTCGAGTTCTTCCCTCGAGGATCCGCTTTGCAGAGTTTAATGCCCAGGTCCCTGCGGGCGCCTCGTGCCCTTTGCCCTTCGTCTTAGGGTCCAAGCAGCGCTTCCCAGCCCAGCCTCCTGGCCCGAGCTACCCTGGTCCCTGACCCCATGGGGCCGGTGGCTCCAGTCGTCCCTAGGACCAGCCCGGGGTAGAAATGGCATTTCCTCTTGGCAGGGCTACAGCTGTTTTTGTTGTCTGTGTTCTCCAGCGCTTCCTCTGGGGATGCAGGGAGGGTAACCAGACTCCGAGGGACCCTTGCCTGCCCTCTCCTCCACTCAACCCTCTTCCCCTGTCTCTTTGATCCTCTTGCTGTGCTGGTCCCGCCTTCCGCGTCCCCAGGACAGAATGACTGAGAATATGAAGGAGTGCCTGGCGCAGCCCAAGGCAGCTGTGGGTGACATGGTGACTGTGGTGAAGACAGAGGTCTGCTCGCCACTGCGAGACCAGGAGTATGGCCAGCCCTGGTGAGGACCCTGTGTGGATGTGGAGAGTGGGACAGGATGCAGGGTGGCTCCTCTGGTGGCTTGGGGACCCAGGAAACAGTTCCAGCTCCCTGCCCCATTTCTGTAATCTGCTCAGGGCAGGCCTTGGGGTCCTA
Source organism: Capromys pilorides (assembly GCA_004027915.1). Taxonomy (NCBI): domain Eukaryota; kingdom Metazoa; phylum Chordata; class Mammalia; order Rodentia; family Capromyidae; genus Capromys; species Capromys pilorides. Next base: position 11,833 of record PVKN010001467.1, read on the forward strand.
GGACCCCAGTTTCCCATCCCTACCCGCCCCCCATAACGGGCCAGCGAGGGCTGCTCTGCCACGCTCCTGCAGGCCCCAGCCTCTCCTCGCTGCCCGCTTCTTCTGATGACTTTTCTGCTTTCTTTGCTGGCCGCTGAACTGACCAGCTCTAGGAGACCAGAGCCCTTGGCCATGGAAGTGGAGCCCAAGAAACTGAAGGGGAAGCGCGACCTCATCATGCCCAAGAGCTTCCAGCAAGTGGACTTCTGGTGTAAGTGGGCTGGAGGCTCTGGGCTGCTGCTCCCTTCACCCGGAGAGGGGCAGGGATAGGCACTGCGAGGTGGGTGCCGGGTGCAGACCGAGCCCCCCTTAGGCCTTGTTGCTGGCGGTCTTTCTGGGTGAGAACACGGAGGCTTGGGGTGGGTCAGTGTTCTATCCCAGGTCCCACAGCCCATAGATGTGCAGTTGAGACTCCAGTGCGGCCCATTGGACCCCAAAGCATGCCTGTTCTTCTCCATCTTCTAGCTTGGGACACAGGGCTTATGGCAGGCACGGCCTGTGACTCCTCAAGAAGATGACGGGTGATCGTGCCTGCCCCTTGGGGGAGGGGGATGTGAGGGCCGGGGGCCCTGCATCTGCTGCCCCCTGTCCTCAGGTGCTTCTCCCCTCAGCCCCAAGGCCTCCGTGGCGTGCGTCCTCTCTTCGCAGCACAGCTGAGGCCCTGCCTCTTCTTTCCCTCTGTCCAGTCTGCGAGTCCTGCCAGGAGTACTTCGTGGACGAGTGCCCCAACCATGGACCCCCAGTGTTTGTGTCTGACACACCAGTGCCCGTGGGCATCCCAGACCGGGCGGCCCTCACCATCCCACAGGGCATAGAGGTGGTCAAGGAAGCAGGCGGAGAGAGCGACGTGCGGTGCATCAGCGAGGTCATCCCCAAGGGCCACATCTTTGGCCCCTACGAGGGGCAGATCTCCACCCAAGACAAGTCCGCTGGCTTCTTCTCATGGCTGGTGAGTGTTCCCTGGGCTGCTCCGGGCAAGAGGTGGCCAGGTAGATGAAAGAAAGCCAGCAGGGGGAGCCATATGCTGGCCCAAGAGCTGCTTCGCCACCTCTGGACGTGTAGATGACAGATCTGGCTGTCTGGTCCCTTGGCTGAGTGGCTGTGTTGACAGATCTGTAAATCACCAGACAAATGCGGGGCTGATTTCTTATGGGTTCCCACCTGTGTGTCTGGTGGGCCTCTCGGGTGGGTGGCTTGGAGCTGGAGGCAATGGGGATGCAGAACAGGGCATTCAGCCTTGAAAGCCGTCGTCTCGGGTGCTGAGCCAGGTGCTGGAGGCCGAGTCTTCCACAAGACAGAAGTGGTCCCTGCCTGCAGAGCTCTGGCGGTCTTGGGAGGTGTTGCCCAAGTGTGAGGGCCTGTGCTCGTGGCCCCCAAAAGGAAAATGCAGGTTGCCCTGGCAACTCAGCACAGAGGGGTGTGGCAGTGTGGATAGTGCCCCAGACTGTGGGGGTCTGCAGCCTGTGTGTAATGTGAGCCAGCCGTGGTGTTTACTGTTGAACGTGACCTTGGACAAGTCCCTTACGTCTCTCTGCTGTTCTGCAGCATGAGGCTAATGATGGCTGATGGCAGGGCTGGTATGAATCAGTATGATACTGTCCTGAGATTGTGCTCGGCTTAGCGATCTCAATGACCTGCAGCTCCTGCTAGTCTTGTTGGCCCGGCAGGGGGTTGGTGGAAGACTTCCTTTAGCCTGGCGCTTGAAGAATGAGCAGCAGCGAGGGTTCCAAGGGACCCGGAAGCAGGCTCCCCACAGACCTGGGAGCCGAAGGCGGAGCTTGGAAAGGTCTGGTATGGTGGCAGCTGTGAGCAGCTTGAAAGGTAGTGGCAAGCAATAGGTGGAGGAGAGCAGGGGTCAGTCCTGGTGCATTTCCTAAGCCACAATAAGTGTGTCCTTGGTCCCGAGGGCCCCTAATGTGGCCCAATGGAGGCTGGGATGAGGGTTTGCATGAAGCAAAGGTGGTGGCTTGGATTCAGGTGCTAGATTAGGCAACAATGAGAGAGGTGTAACGGAGAGTCCCCGAGAAGATGGGCGGGCGAGTAGAGTGCTGTGGGAGGAACGGTTCTCAAGGCAACGCTGGTGGCTTCTGTGGCCTTAACTAGGGAGTCCAGAGCGCGAAGGACAACTCGTGCCATGGTCCTCCTCTTCCTACAGGTCACTAATGATGCCTCCCCTTGCAAAATGGAGCACGCTGGGAAGGGGAGTGGGTGGGAGAAATGTCACCAGTTGTACTGTGTCCCTGTGGCATTAAGAGTCACCTAAAGACGTCCAAATGGTGCCAGGTAGTAGCGCGGAGGATATATGGGTGAGGAGCTTGGGGAGGAGGCTCAGAGATGTCACCTGTGAGCCAGCTGCGCCTGGGCGGTCCGTGGGGATGGGATGGGTGGGTGGGTAGTGTGTAGGGACCACACAGCCTTGAGGAGCAACTATGTCCTCTTTGCTTGGAAGCCGAGGAACAGAAGGGCTGAAAGGTGTCCCTTGGAGTCAGTGCCTGGGGGGTCACCGGTAGCGTTAGCAGTGTGGTGGGTCTCAGCTGAGGGCAATTTGGCACCCCCAGGACTGCTGTAGTGTTGGGGGACACTTTGAGTTGCATAAGTCATAGTGAGGGTACACACCTAGCCCCTGGCAAGTAGAGGCCAGGGGTCCAGGGAAACAGTGGCTGTGGTCAGGACAGGGCAGACCCCCATGACTGAGCTGTCCTACAGAAACTCCATGGGGACGTGATCGTAGAGGTGGCCGTTATGGTCACTTCTTAGAAGGTTGGTCAGACAGGAGATCAGGGTGGAGGAAGAGCCGAGGGCAAGGTTGGAGGAAGCTATGGGGCCAGAGGAGCTATTTATTAGAGAGATGCACATTCCTAAAGCCCCTAGGAAAGACTTACTGGAGGAGTGGTTGGATGTAGGGGGAGACTGCCTTGGAACCAGCCAACCATGGACCAAGATCCAGAGGAGCTATTTATTAGAGAGATGCACATTCCTAAAGCCCCTAGGAAAGACTTACTGGAGGAGTGGTTGGATGTAGGGGGAGAATGCCTTGGAACCAGCCAACCATGGACCAAGATGTGAACCCACATACACCCTGCCTTCTGTAAGTTATAGGTGCAAGGTATTTTGTTCAGCAATGGGGAAAGTAACTAACTAAGAGGGATTTTGATACCTGAGAAGTAGGTTTGTTGCTATGATGCTACCTTGCGCTTCAAGATTCTTTGGAACTGGTCCTGGGAGACATTTGGAAAGACTTGGCAGTTGGGCTGTAGATGTAGCCATAGGGTCCTGTAAGATGAGTTTGGTGGGAGACTCTGGTTGGAACTCAGAAGACCCAAATGCTGATAGAAAGGCAGATGGTAGAGACTAGGCTTAGGAGGGTTCAGTTGAGAACAGGGACGCTGTGGACTCCAGGGCATGTGTGTTATTCTGGCCAAAAAACTTGTCTGCATTTTGCTCATATCCTGAGACTTTATGGAAGACTGAGATTAAGGGTGGTGGACAAGTTAATCTAGTAGAGGAAATTTCAAGGCAGCCCAGTGTTGAGACTGTGATATTGGTACTGTTAAGGACTTTTAGGCAGGTCTACCTTGGGAATTAAGAGCAAGCGGCACAACTGTCTTGGTTATTTTTCTCTCATTGCTGGGACAAAATACTTGACTCCCAGAATTGGGGAAGGAAAGGTCTACGTAGCTCACAGCTTATGAAGGTTTCAGTCCGTACTTGGCGGGTTCCAAGGCACGTGGCGGAGGGCAGCAGTTCATGGCGGTGGAAAGTAGCAAAACAGCAAAAGCAAAAAGGGAGGTGCAGGGGCTGAGAGCAAGGCTGTCTCCCTCGCTCATACTGCACGTAAGTTGTCTGTCCCAGGGTAGGGGTAGCGCTCACATCGGTAATCCTAGCATTGGTTCACGAATTAGTCACAAACTCTAGAAGCTCATGACCCCATGACTGCAGGAGGCTTTGGGCAAATATCTGGAAACAAACTGTAGGAACAACAGAGTGATTTCAAGAAGTTTTGTCACAAAGAAAGCACCTGTAAGGGAAATTGGGTTTGCGAAGTTGCAGAAGAGAAGAGCTTGCTTGCTGAAAAGATGAGCATTTTTGAAAGCAAATATTTTGTAATAAGTCAGTAAGAAACATGCTGGAGGGCATGTTATCCGTTTCATCACCTTGGGTCATTGCAGAGGAGACGCTGGACATGGAAGGGTGCAGGGTCAGCTTCCTTCCTGTCTCTGCGAGGCCAGCCAGTAAGACTGGTGCAGATGGAAGGAAGGAGGCACAGTAGGACAAGTAATGACACCCCCGTGTGTCCATGTCCCAGCGCTTGGGACCTGTGAGTGTGTTCCTGTGTGTGGCTCAGGGGAGACTGAGATGTGATTAGATTAAGCATCTTGAGATGGGCAGATTATCTTAGATTAGCTGGGTCAATTCATTCTTATTCTAAGATTCTTTCTAAGAGGAAGACAGGAGGGAGGAAGAGACAGAGGGCGGGGGGGGGAGGGGAAGGAGGAGGAGGAGAAGGGGGAGGCAGGATCCTGAGGGTCGTGCAAATGGACGGGGCAGCCGGGAGTCAGGGACTTGGGCAGCTCATGGGAACAGATTTTCTCCTTGAGCCTCCGGAGCTGTTGCAGCCCTGGCCTCTCCTGGAGGGAGGGGGCAGCACCGTGTGGGGACTTTGATCTTTGTAATCCTGAAAAATGATGGGCATTGAAATTCAGGAGAGATCGGGTGCTCAAAGTGGTCCAAGGAGAGAGAGAGACAGACAGAGAGAGAGAGAGAGAGAGAGAGAGAGAGAGAGAGAGACACACACACTCAGAGACAGACAGAGACAGCCAGAGAGTTGGGAGCTGATGCTCAGGCTCGGGCCGGGTGAAGCAGGTGTGGGAAACAGCTGTGCCTCTGTAGGTCATGGACGGGAGAGGAAGGAAGAGGAGCTGAGCTGTGGCTCTGAATTGCGCATCCCAAACCTCGCTGGTTTGTCCCCAGGCCATCTTTGCTATTATCTTTTTTTTTTTAACCTTCTGCTTGGCTTCAAAAGCTGCCGTCCCACCAGATACGCCTCTGTGCGTGACTCCTGCGCAGCACCCGTGTCCCGCACTCTGGGGACGAGGTCGTGATGGTGCGGTCGCCACAGCCGCTCGTGTCTGTTGAGCCCTCGCTCCTGCGTGCGTCTGTGCCCGGTGCCTTGTCGCCGCCCGTCCTTGGATCCTAACAGAGTTCCTGTGATGTGCACCTCCCTGTGCCCTTTGCACAGGTGGGGAAACTGAGGCGGGGCAGGTCAGCGGCTCTGCACGAAGCAGCTTGTGGGGTGCTGAGCTGGGCTTCCAGCCTGTGCAGGCTGGTTACAGAACCAGCCCTTCTCCTCCTTCCCTCCTGGTCCTGTCCTCCTGCCTCTCTCGTGCTGTCTCTTCTGATCCAGCGACTGGGGGCAGAGCCGCTTCCGTGACCAGAGCCCAAGCGGGGTGATGGTTGAACGGCCCATTTCCACCCTGCCTTTCTCTGTGGCCTCCATGGTAGGATCTTTACGTTCACTTCTGTCTGTTCAGGAGAAAGAAAAAGCCCCTCCCTCCGCTCTCTCATCTCGTTGGAATGCACACGCCATAAATCATGGGCAAGGTCGCCCGGCTGCCCTCAGATCCTGCAGGCTGGGCAGATGCTCAGGCAGGAGGCGCTGGGGGCTGCCACGCCGCCGCATGGTTTGGTGCAGGACAAGGAAGAGGAGCTGACCCAGAGTTCTCATTTGGACTCTGTCTTCTTTCAGAAATGATGTAGGGCATGAAAGGTTTAGGATGCATGAAATGCACCACGTGATAGCTGAGGGAGAAGAGAGAAAGCCCAGAGTGAAGAGCCTGTGTGGAGCCAGGAACCAGGCAAGCGGTGCCCCAACGGGCGTGCGCCCCAAGGGCTGATAGGGCCCCGAGCTGGCGGCTGCAGGGAAGCAGGGAGGGGGACCTGCAGCTCCAGGACATCCTGTCCACTACCATGCCAAGGAGGGTGCCGTCGAGCTCTGGCGCAGCTCAGCCCTCCAGATGCTGGTGCTCGGCAGCTCCCCCGGGGCTCCTTCAGGGGAGCCCTGTGTTGGCACAGTTTACCCCGATCTGCCAGCTTCCCACCTGTTGGCGTCCTGCGCTTTTGGGGAGAAGCAGGTGTGAGGTGGGGGCTCGGTGCTTCCTGTTTCAGCTTCCACTGAGAGATGGGGACTTTGTTCCCATTGGGTGTGGGAAAGCTTGGGCGCACCCTCCAGAGTGGGGTCTGGAGGCACCAGGTTCTGCGGAGATGCAAACGCAGATGGTGACGGTGGCAGCAGATGTGGCGGGAACAGGCAGGCCCTGCCCGGGAGAGGGACGCCGGGGGCAGCCAGGTGTCCTGGGGGAAAGAAGGAATGAATGTGTGAGACAGGTCGGGGATGCGTGCGTGCGTGCGTGCGTGCGTGTGTGCACAAACAAGTGCTTTCCCTGCTTGTTGGTTCAATATCAATTAACTCTGAATTTGGGAACTGCCAGACCCTGTAAGCACTATCACCAAACGCCCAGCCCCTTGAGTCACCTGTCGCACGTGTACACACAGACAAATGCTGTTTTGCTTGTTTCTTTTATTTTCCCTGAACTGTTGGAGACACAGTGGAGTCATGACACCGGCACAGGAGGGCAAACGCTTCCCTAGGGGACCGTCCCACAAGGGTCTGAGGCCCTATGGAGCCCTCGCTCCCTGCCAAAGCTCTCCCCTCAGCCCTTGGCATCTGGAAGCCACCCCTGGCGCCGCAGGAGTGAGTGAAGGGGCCTCGTCCCGTCCCTGTAAAACTTGACTTGTGAACATTCCACTGGAACTTCATAGGATTTCGAAGGAAACTCAAACCTCGTATAAATGCGAAAGTCATGCGAATGTAGTTATACGTGAAGATAGTTTTTTTCTCAGTCATTAAAAATGTGGAAAACCGTACTTGGCTCACAGGAAGGGTGGAAACACCTAGGGAAGGTGCTGGTGGACTTGGCCAGCCGTGGCGAGCGGGCTGCCCCTCCCACGTGGCCGTAGTATGATTGCTCTGCCCAGGAAGTTTAGCGTGGGCGCAGCGCGGGCTGGTCTGGGGTCCACGCTCAGATTCCTTCAGTGGCCCCGAGCACTGTGCTCTACTTTTCCTCCTCAGGCAGTGCACGTGGCCTGAGTCCCTGTACTCATTCCTCGGCCTCCTTTGTCCCGTGGGTCCTCCTCTTAGGGTCTTCTCCTGCCCAAGGCCGTTGCTTTCTGAAGAGTTGGGGCCAGTTGTGTGTGAACCTTCCAGGTTAGGTGCTTTGCACGGTTTCCTTGCAGCAGGTTCAAATGACACGCTTCTGGCGCACGCAGCATATTATCCGTCGGGAGGGAGGACATTGGTGCATCTTGGCTTCCGTTCCTGGGGTTGGCGCCTGTAGCTCATTCTTGCCTGCATAGTTATCCATGGTTTAGATGCTTGGCTATTCTTTCCATTCCTTCTGCATTCATTGTTTGACGTCCTCCTGGAAAGAAATCCACCTGTCTTCCCATCCTGTCCCTACTTAGAACTATGTTCTGTGCCTGTGTGGGCTTCCACAGTTCGCTATGTGGTGCTCACTCTGGTCCTTACTCACTTTGATGTTTAAATTCCCTGCCTGTGGCCTGGGAAGTGCTTTTTATGACAATCCCTCATGTTTATCTCAGGCTTAGAATTCCTGACTTGAAGATTTTTCTGGCCGCTCGGATTGCTTTTGGAGGGAGATGGTGTTTAGCAACCGAGGTGGCAGAGTGCTGGAGGCCCAGCTCCTAGCGGGAGAGGAGGACAGGCCAGCACTGTGCTGGGAGGAGTCAGCCGAAGCACATGGCCTGTTGAGTGAGGAGCCCAGTGCTGCAAGCGCTGGACACGGCACGTGCAGAGCCGCGGGGGCACCCGGATCGTGCCCCGCTGAGGTCGGCCAGCGTGCAAAGATTTAGAAGGCAAAGCAGGAGATGATGCTAGGAGCAGTCACTTGTTTCTTTTTTTTTTTGAGACAAGGTCTTGCTGTGCTACGCAGGCTGGCCTCAAGCTGCCCACCTTTTTTGCCTATGTCTCCTGAGTAGCTGGAATAAAAAGTCTTGTTTGTATTTTCTCAGACACCGTAGGTCATCAGACACAACTATCTGGCCGTAAAAATTGCATTTCAATCCCAAGCTTCCTGTGTATCAGAATTATGAAATGTGTTGAGTTGGTGTAGCTGTTTTATAAATGCTGGTGGTTTGGCTATTGAATCACAAACCGTAACCATGGCCCACCCGCTTCCCATATGATATGCTGGTGAACCAGTTCTGGCTGCAGTAGAGACCGTGATTCTCAAAAGCTAGTATTAGAACAGAGAAGAGAGTGAGGATTATTTTGAACTGGCCCAGTACTTCCCGCACAATGCCAGAGACTAACCTGACGTGCGTACTATGTAAACTGTTCCAGTGGGACATGAATTTTATTTTAATGCTACTTTTAAAGTTATACACAGAAAGCCACTTAAGCGTGAAGTTCCTTGTAACTTTTAAGCAACTAGATTATAAAGCAGAAATTCACAAATATAAAATGAGTACAGTTATCAAACCCCAGCATAATTCAACTGAACAAAAATATTTTAATGTGATGAGCGATGTTACTTTTTATTGTCATAATGGCTGTGTGTTTATAAGATGCATAGATGTGGCTAGCGATGACTGAGCACGGGTCCTGGGGTTTCTGGGTACCTGTGCTGTTGTGGGCCACGGGATTTCTTTATTTTGCCACTGTTGCTCACTGCTTGAAGTACCGGGAAATGTTTTATTCATGCGGTTATCATGATGCACCTTGGCCTTTTCATTGTCAGGTGCAGAACTGGCATCTGTTCTTTCTCCCGTGGCTCGTAGGAAGAAATAGGTCTCACCGTGGGCAGATGCGGCTCAGGCCTCAGGGGCTTAGGAGCAGTCACAGGCCTGGAGTCTCAGCACTTGGGAAGGCTGAGGCAGGAGGAGCCAGAGTGGGAGTCTGGCCTGGGGAATTTAGCAAGACCCCATTTCAAAACAAAACAGCTTGGGAGTGTAGTTGAGCGGAAAGACCATAGGTTCAATGCCCAATATGATCGATCGATGGATGGATTGATCGATTGATCAACAGATAGATAGGTACTCAGTGGTGGAGAACAAGGACTACCAAGCTCTTCTGTAGCAGGCCAGACAAGGGGAGGAGACATTTAAGGTTCCGTGGACCACATGGTACCTGGTGCTGGTAGAGCCGCCTTCCTGGCCCCAGGCGGCTGTGTCCCAGTGACCCACGGTGCACTGAGGTGTCAGAATGCGTGGAGTGCCACCTCTCTCCAACTTCGCAGCTTAGCAGTGCCACGTGCTGCCGAGGGCCCGTCCTTGCCCCGGTGGCTGTGGGAGCCGTGACTCGCTGGCAGACAGGCTCTTTGTGAGCTGGGACAGCATCAAAGTTTTAGACCCAGAACACGGTTTCTACTGAGCGGTTGTCACTTTCGAGGTAATCACACAGTAGGACGATCACAAGTCAAACTTCCAAGCTGGGAACATCGCAGCCCACGCTGCCTAACTAGCGAAGGTGGCCATAGGTAGCGACTGGCGACCCAGGAAGAGCTGGTTTTCAGCATGAAAGTTCGAATTCCGTGTAATTTCCGTTCCATGAGACACGCTTCTTTTGATCTCTTGCTCTCTCTCTCCCTTATTTTGTCGCCGAGGATGGAGCCCTGGCCCGGTACATGCTAGCCAGGCGTTCCATCCAGAGCCACGTTCCCAGCCTCTGATTTATTTTCCATCAGTTCAGGCATAGCAGCCATTCTCAGCTGTTGGGCCGTGTGAAAGCAGGTGGGGGCTTGGGCTGGCCTGCAGCCACCCCTTGGCGATCCTGGCACAGAACAAGGGTCGAGTAATCTTGGCGTGGGTGCTAGCGAGTTGGCCGCCGTTCCCGCTTTATGCTCGTGTATCTGCCGCTCACCGGCAGCATGGCCCCTGCCGCCTCTTGTCTGTCCCAGCTCCTCCATCCGGGGCTGCAGAGACCTGCTGTTCTGGGCCAGGCCAGAGGACAGGCTCCGTGGGGAGGTTTTGCGTGGCAGGACCACTTGCCTGCATCTGGCTTGGTAATATCTCACCCCAAGGTTGGGGAGCAAAGGCACACAGCCTGTGCAGAGCCACATGGCAGCGGGGGTCAGGATGCGTCACGCAGAGGCCCGGATCCCTGTGTGGCACAGGGAACTCACGGTATTACTGTAGCTGTCTCTGGGTGTGGAAATCTCATGCAATTCCCACCTCTCTGTTTGTTGTTGTTTGTTTGAGACAGGTTCTTGCTGTGTAGTTCAAGCTGGCCTTGAACTCATTCATGTAGCCCAGACTGGCCTTGTACTCACTGAATTGGAAATTCTTGGACCACAGTGACCTGGCCAAAGCCCCTCGGTGGAGCATTTATTCCTAGTATAGTTCTAGTCCTTGATGGCAGGGAACGTTAGTGTCCCATCCAGAAAGAGAGAGGACAGGTCGGATCTGTGCTCCCTGAGCTTAATTTGTCACCCCAGGCTCTGGGGACTCCCAGCAGATGTTAGTCAGACTGATGACAGCGCGAACACCAGACACGGCGGCCACCACGTATGCTCGCCAAGCGTCTCATGTTTCAGCTGCATCTCACAGCCGTCCTGTGGGAGAAAAGTGTCTCCCTTTTACAGAACCTTGGACTTGGAAGGTCCAGTTCTTTACCCATGGCTACACCTTTGTCGGAGCTGGGGTAGCCAATCACAGCCCGAGCTCAGCTTGGGGGCCTCGGACCCACGTGTGACTCACCCTACACCCTGGGATGCCCTGGCCGCCTCCCGACTCACATGAAGCCTCCGCGCTCCCGGGAATACTGTCCCGGCTGTGCCCCGGGCTCTGGCCCTTTTTCTGTGTGGTTGCTGTTGCTGAGTCTTTGGCAGAGATTAATTAATTAATTAATTATTTTTCGGAACTGGGGATTGAACTCAGGCCCTTGCGCTTGCCAGGCAAGCGCCTATTCTACTGAGCTATCTCCCCAGCCTCTTTAGCAGAGTTTAAAGACAGCTTTATCAGCTGCAGCTCAGATGCCAGACCATCCGGCCTCGCAGGGTGGGTAATACAGGGGTTTTGTGTGTTCACACACAGACTCAGCCATCGCCACGGGCGATTTCCAGGCCTTTGAGAAACTCTCTGGCCTGTAGCTGTGGTTTCCTTCTGCCCCTCCCCCAACCCAGCTCACCCTAAGGAAGCATGCGTCTACTCCTTTTTAAAAAAATAACTTCTAGGATTATCGTATTTTATTTTTATAACTTCTAGGGTTATTTTATTTATTACTTGTTTTGTCGGGGGACAAGGTCTCGCTGTGTAGTTCAGGCTGGCCTTGAACTCAGGTATAGCCCAGGCTGGCCTTGAACTCATGATGATCCTCCTGTTTCTGCTTCTTTTTTTTTTTTTTTTTTAAATTTTTTTTTTTTTTTATTTATTTGTTTGCTTGTTGTGTTTGTTTGTTTCTTTATTTATTCATTTTGTGGCTGGCTCAGCCTGCCCTGGTGGTGGCACTGGCGCAGCATGTGGTGCCGGGGATCGAACCGCAGTCCCCGCAGTTGCCTGAGCCCTCCTAAGCAGGCGCTTTAGACCACTGAACCATCTCGCCGGCCCTGTTTCTGCTTCTTGAGTGCTGGGATTATAGGCATGCACCACCATGTCTGGCTGAATCTGTTCTCTGAATCTCCTGATTTCTTATTATGAACTTTCACATGAATAAGATCATACAGTGTGTGATCTTTAATGCCTGGGCCTGGGGAGATAGCTCCGTGGCACAAATGCCTGCCTGGCAAGTGCAAGGTTGTGAGTTCGAACCCTGGTCCTGCAAAAAAAAAAAAAAAAAAAGCCTAGCTTCTTGCTCTTAGCTTGATGTTTCTGAGGCTCATCCATGTTCCTGGCAGCATACTATTCCATCATATATGTACACCATGATTATCCATACTTAGGTTGTCAGTGGGTTGTTTTTACCTTTTGGCTATTATCACAGACATCCATGTGGACATATGCTTTTCATCTCTTGGACATAATACTCAGGAGTGAAATTTCTGGATCATGTAACTCAATGTTCAGTTATCTGAGGAGCTGCTAGAGGCAGATGGCTTATGAGTCTGTGAGGGCTTTGATTTCCCTGTGTTCCTGCCAACGCTTGGTTTTATCTGCCCCGCTGATGTTGGCCACTCTTGTGACGTTTCTCTGTGTGTTTCTCCTTCTTGCTTACTTCACTGACACTGGGGAGGAGCCGCCAGGACGGGTGTTGAGGTTGTGCACTGAGGAGTTCCACGGGGTGCTTTGCATGGAAGCCCAGCGCACTGCTCCCCTGTGCCCTGCTCCCTGAAGAGGCCCTTCCGGTCCCTACCCGGATGCCAGACACTGGCTCCTGTTTCTCTCTGGCCGCGGGCTGACTCCAGCTGGTGTCTCTGTTGCCTCTTGGGTAGTCAGATTTGTTGGACTCTCTTGCCGCCTAGGCCCGAGACCTCTCATGCCAGGGATAACTCGGAAGCGGGCTTCAGGCTGGCCTCCGTGTGGGCTGTTCCTCCCGGGCCGTTCCAGGCCTTGCGGCGCTGGGCTACCCCTGGCTCCCACACTGACGCTGCCTCTCTTCAGGCGCGTGTGCCTTTGGTTTGTGTCACCTTCTGTCCGTGAAGGCAGAGTGCTCGGAGGCGTGGAAGGTCGGGCTGGTCGGTGCCTGCCGCAGGCCTGGTGCCTGGCAGAAGTGAACCGGTCCCAGCCAGCTTCACGGCCTCCAGCTGCCCTCCCAGGGGTTTCAGGAAAGGCTGATGCCGAGGGGCTGCGAAGGCTGTGAAGCCGGACTCGGGCCTGCGATTGTCCACGAATGTGCCTCGTTTCCAAGACTCTGGGGCTCCTGTAAACTTGAGGAACCACGGTGATCCCGCTGTTTCCTGAGGTCCAGCTGATGCTGGAGAGGGGAGCTGGGCTGGGAAGCCCCTATACGGCCCAGGCCCCCTGGGTTGGAACCGGCTTTCCCTGGGGGTGATGAGGCCCCTGGGAGAGCTCACTTATAAAGAGGAAAAGGTTTGGAGGTTCTGGCCCACCATCCGGCCAGCCCACAGCTTGGGCCTCTGGTGGAGTGAACTTTTTTTCACCTCAAGGCCAGGAAGCAACAGAGAGGGAGGGGCCAGGGTGCTGAGGCCGCCATCCGGGGCTCGCCCAGGGACCCCCCAGGGATCCCACCTCCTTCAGGTTCTGCCGCGTCCAGCAGCACCACAGGGGCCAAGCCAGCCTTGAGGCCGGCCTGTCAGGGCCCCTTGTCCAAGCCCTAGCAGCCCTGAGGTGAGGAATCAGGGCCAGAAGCAGACGCAGATGGTGGCTGTCAGGGCTGTGCGCAGGGAGACGGGGACACGTGAGTTGCAGGGTCAGAAGCAGCCACAGACCTTCTGTCGCACACAGCTCTGTGATACACATAAACCTTGCAGGGAAGGCGGGTCTCGGGGTGCCGTCCCATTCCCAATAATGAAGTTAGGAGGCAGAAAGCAGCATTTGGAGATGCTCAATAAGCTTGTGGCCCTGGCTCTCTGAGAGTGCCCGTCTGTCCAGTCTCATCAGGTTGCAAGCATTAGACAGGCACAGCTTTGAGTATTTCAACCCTACCTCCATACAGTGGTCTTCTTTTCTTTTTTCTTTTTTATATTTAGGGTGGGGTCTACAGGGTCTTACTATGTAGATAGGACTCCTAGTGATCCTCCTCCTGTTTTGAGCCTCCCAAGCGCTGGGATCACAGGTGTGCGCCAGCACGCCCAGTTTCCATCGCCTCTCAGCTCGCCCTGAGAAAAGGGCTGGCGCGGCGCATCGGGGATGGAACCCCAGCCGCTGCACTCTGCTTCCAGATATCAGGCTGGCCCTCATCCAGTGGTTTTCAAAGGAAGAAATGAGATAGAAGTGGTTTTAGAGCACTGAAAGAAAATACCTCCTTCCGGTTAAATGGGGGTGATGGGTGAGACCCCCGGCGCTTGAATGTTGGAGTCACTTAGGGAGTCACTCAGTGCTAGTCATTTTTTTTTTTTTTAATGTACCAGGCATTGAACTCAGGACCTTGTGCTTGCTAGGCAGGAGCTGGTGCTGCTGAGCCAGCTCCCGAGCTCCACCAAGGGAGGTATACGCACAGCAGAGGCTCACAGTGCGCTGTGCTCAAAGTTCTGGGCTCCTGTGCACAAGAGGCCCCCCTGGTGTGCTTGGGAAACAGAGTAGGAGCCCGCGTCTTGGTTCTCTCTGAGCCTGTCTGGTTTCTGGGTTCTTGACCCTGAGGAGAGCAGAGGCCAGAGTTCAAGTTGAGGGCGACGTCCTTTCCCCTGTGGCCTTTGCTTGACTTAGCTGGGGAGAGGCTGGCGAGGGGAGGCGATGGATGCCACCCACCCGCCGAGGGCCTTGGGAGGAGCCTCAGGGGCGCACGGAAGTGGGCTGGCCGCCCCGAGTGGCCTCGCTGGCATTTCTGCACCCACTTCATGCTACAAGGGGGTGCGTGGTGAATGCTGAGCGGATTCTGTGGGTTCTGGAAAGTGGCAGGTGGATCAGGTCTTTGAACATCCGGTTTCTGCAACACCTGGTCATGGTTTCATTGGGCCTCAGATCCCGATGACAGCTGATGCCCAGCTGCAGAGCGGTGGGTCCTGCCCATTAGAATGCCAGGCTGCACCCGGCAGGTTCGCTAGAGTGGAGGCTCCGGGATGGGCGGGAGGGGCGTCACCCTCTGCCCCGCAGCCTGGGTACGCGTGGGCTGGGCCAGCCAGAGCCGATGTGCACCCAGCGTCCTGTGCCTGTTCTCTCTGGCGAGGGCCGGTTCCCCCCCCAACGCTGCTCTCCGCTTCCGAATCTGTACCGTGAGGGCAGTGCCTGCCTCTGCTTCGTCGTTGGTGAGCCTTGATGTCATGGGGGAGGGTACTGGAGAACCTGGCTCTGGGAAGTTGCTCCAGGGGCGGCAGCTATTGGTGACACTTCATTGTCCCTGTTGTCGTCATAATGGCCATAACCAGAAATAGCATTCTGTCCACGTGGACTGGGCTTCACCCGGGTGGTGAAAATGTACTCCTTTGTGTTATTTTTCTGAGCACCTGTCTACCGAGAATCATCTGCTAAGTTTTGGACTTTGGAGGTTGTGCAGCACAGCAAGCCTGTGGCGTTCGTACCGTCCTCTCCAAGCCCCGGGCATGGCTCTGTCCAGCTCAGCGTTCCCGTATCCCCCAGGAGCCTCCCCAAGCCCAGGGAGCTCCCCAGGCCCACCCAGGCCCACCCAGGCCTCTGTCCCTGCCTAGTGAGTGCCGCACTGCAGCAGGCCAGTTATAATAGCTCAGGGCTGACTCCCGCCTCTCCCGCCCAGGACTCACACCCGACCCTCCTTCCTGGCCACGGTCACGAGCTCAATGCAGACAGAGATGTCCACAGCAGCCGTGCCAGCCGGGCTGCCGGTGTGATCTTTCCTTCATGTCACAGATGAGGAGCCTGCGGCGTGGCCACTCGAGCCAGCTGCCCAAGGCCACTCAGCTCCAGCGTGATGAGGCAGAGATGCCAGCCAACTTCTCTGGCGCTGGGATTCCTGCTGCCCGCCAGGGGCTCCTGCTGCCTGCGGGGACTCTGCGTGCTTTTTTCCCTCAGGACAGAGGGAATCTCAGAAAGTCACAAAGCAGGGAGGTCAGCTTTGGGTGAAGGGCAGCACTGCCCGTGGCTCCAGGGCCTCGCCAGTGGGGACTGCAGAGTGCGGAGCAGGGGTGGCCCCAGCCTTATGTGTTGTTTTTTCATCTCTTGTGGCGCAGTCCCATATACCAGCCTCCTCTCTTCCTCCTCCTCCTCCTCCCCTGTGGAGCTCACTGGAGTTGATAGTTTGAAAGGCATCTCCGGGCTTTCCATGCCTGCACAAACCAACGCATGTGGGCTGGAGGCGTGGCTCAGTGGTGGGGCCACAAGGCCCCGGGTTCAACCCCCCAGCAGTGCAAGTGGTGGAAGCCACAAAATCACAGCAAAACATACATGCATGGTGGTTCGCCGGTGAACGTGTGACAACCTCTGGGTGGTGCTGGGCCGATGTCTGTGGTGTAAATGTTTCCACAGCTGTGCAGCACGCAGTCTCAGAACATGCAGCTGGGAAGAAGCTCTTGGGAGCAGCTGGGACGTGGAATTGACACAGCGTGGATTTCAGCACCCTCAGGGCACTCTGCCTTCGGTGACTGTAATGAAATATCTGAGATAATCAGCTTTACAAGAGGAAGGGTTTATTTTCACTCTCAGATTCAGAAGGGACGTTTTATTTATTTTTCTGCATTTTAGTACAGGGTCTACAGGGTCTCACTACGTAGATCTAACTCATAGTGATCTGCCTGTGTTCAGCTTCCCAAGCGCTGGGATTATACCCTCGAAATACCACACCCAGTCTCAATCTCAATCTCAGCATACGCTGGGGATGGAGCCGGCTCGGCACACCAGAGATCAAACCCCAACCACTGCGCTCTGCCTAAGCAGGCACTTTAATCTGCGGAGCCATTTGGCTGTCTCTAAGAGGAGACATTTTTGACCCAAACTGTAGTGGCATAGATAACAGAGTTGGAACGTGATAAATTTTGAGTATTAGCTTTAACATATATAATCCGTCGAGTCATAATTTTATATCATTCTGTTTTAATAATGTCTGTGTCTCATTACTCATGCACAAAATTCCTGACAGTTTGTTAGTCAGTGCCAGCCAACTCCAGGGTAACATTTCTTTTTGCTTTATTAAAATATTAGTACCATATAATTTTTTTAAAACTTGTTTTTGATCCAAAAGGCTCTTCAGACAGTCTTTTCTTGCTTTGGCCAATGTGTACCGTGTGTCATTCACTCTGTTAGGAACAAGGTCACCGGGGTGATGGGGAGAACTGTGTGCTTAGTGTCTCTTCAGGAAAGGCTTGTTCTCTGGAGGGGACAGAATCTGAGGCCCAGGAAATCAAAGGGGACCCCAGGCACCCAAAGGTTGGAGGGAAAAAGTTGACGAAGGATGTGCTCACATGGGTGCCATTCATTGCAACCTTGACCATGCAAGCCACGGGTGGTGGTCATTGTTCCTGGGAGACTCTGGGAGGGGCCACGAGAAGGCTGCCCACCAGGTCCCTGGGGAGGACGGGAAGGAGGACGAGCCAGAGGCTGAGGGCGTCGTCAGCTGGATCTTGGAATTTTCTTGAGGCAAAAGGAGAGAAGACCGTGTGATATATATAACTGGTGCGAGCTTTTCTTGGCTCTGGCGATGGGCACAGGGTTGTCAGCTGTGCTCTTCTCTGTCGCTTCTGAATGCCCAAAGCGCTTTGTGATTGTTTTTTAAGAATAGAGAAGAGAAATCTGGGTATGAAACTGATGCAGATCCAAGGTTAACTCCCAGAGCACTACGGGAGAGAGCAGGGGAGGAGACAGACCCCAGGCGGTGACTCAGATCCACGTGGGTAGAGTCTGCAGGTATTGAAGGCTGTGACCAGAAGTATGAATTTTGTTGTCAGCGTGATTTTAAAATCTTGAGTGGGTGAGTGAGGTGATCTTTGGGATGGAATTGATGGAGAGTTAACAATGGCAGCAGAGGGAGCGGGAGGAGTCTGGGCCTATGAGGTCTAAGTGGCTTGCACCCACACGAACGCATGGCATCTACCTCCATCCTGGTACCAGAAGAGGAAGAAGGGGCCACATGGCACAATGAAAGCAAAAGGAATGAAGGAAAAAGATGGCTCTGAAAAAGAGCCCACTCACAACTGTGGGAACAGAAGTTTTTCACTGGATGGAAGGCATTCGTGTAAAGGGGGACAAAGGAGACAAGGACAGAGAACTAGTGAATTGGAAGAGGAGCCTGAGAACTGTTGCTGGAGCCTAACCATAGAGACGCAGAGGGAAACACCTGCCACTCCCATGTGTGTTTAATGGGGATCCTACCAGGACCGACTGGACAAAGTGGCTGAGAGGCCGCACTCAAATATAAGGAGCGAAAACCCGCAGCATCGCAAGAGACACACGAGTCTCCCGCTTGCAGGTGCTCATCAAAGGAGGAGGAGAATCTTGTAAAATAAGTCTCACCTTCAAAGCCGTAGAGCAAAAAGGCAGAAAATCACAAGTAGAGAAAGTCATCGGATTTATGACAGTGGTGCGTGTCTCTAATCCCAGCACTGGGAGGCTGAGGCAGGAGGACCATGTGTTCGAGGCTAGCCTGGACTGTGATGCAAGCGGAGGCCAGTTCACCTAGACAGAGACTGTCTCCAAGGACACAAATGGGCCCAAACATTTGCCGTAGACAGACTACCTACACAATTTCAGATTTGCAATAGGTTGCTTTACTATGGGGCTTTTGGTCAGTCTTCAACGTACACTGAAAGAACAACAGAAAAAACAGCTTAGAATTTCATGTGTTGGCATTCAAGAGACATGTGAAATAAAAACATTTTTACAGAAGTGACCCCGCCCCACGCCCTTGCATATTTAGGGTTGGGGAGTGGAAGGACCCTCTCGGTCACAAGTGCCCAGCCCTCCAATGGCGGCCAGTGTCTCCCACAGAAGTAGAGAGTGGGCTGGATTCCCCCTGAGCTGTCACGGTGCGGGCTGCTGGTGGTGACCCTCGCTGGCTATGCAGCTGGGTTTTTCATCCATACGAGAGTTATTATCTTGTCGGTGTTCTCTGTCTCCCAGGAATTCAGGACATACTGGGGGGCTTTGTATTTTCCAGTGACCCTTGGGGGATGGCAGTGGGCAGAGGGTGGATGGCGAGGACTCCGAGTGCCGCCTTGGGTTTCAGTCCTGTGGCAGAGGGGAGATGGGCAGTGACAAAGCCCTGGGCCCTGTGCCTGGGGACGCGAGAGCCTCCTGTAGAATGGCGCGTTCCAGCCTGTCTCTGTGTTCCAGATTGTGGACAAGAACAACCGCTACAAATCCATCGATGGGTCGGACGAGACCAAGGCCAACTGGATGAGGTGAGTCCTGCCCCCTGCTGGTGTTTCAGGAGCTTGGAGGGCCCTGGCTAGAGGCTGTGTTGGGCCTGTGGTGTCTCCAGGGAGGAGGCGGCTGTTTGCATAGTTTGGGACGCATCTAGCTTTGGGGGAGCCTCCTGTTCCCCCAGCTTCCATCAGGGGCTTCTAGAGGCCATGCCCTTGCCGGTGCCTACAGAGGACCCAGGGCCTCGAGCCTGGACAGGGTAGAGTCCCCTGCTCAGTACTGTCTGGGCAGCTGCCCTGGGGCAGTCTTGTCGCAGCTTTCGGTAGGACACGAGTCTCCAGGTGTGATCTGCACTGTGTCCCTTGTCAGGCTTGAGGGCTTTCAAAAGCGGATGCACCCCGGTCCAGGGCGTGAGACAGGAGTCGGAGCCAGGAACGCCTTCCGTGCCAGCCAGAAAGTCAGGAGGCGGGCCGCAGGTCACTGGCCAGTGCCGTGTGTCAGTGGGTCGAGAGGTCACACTGCCTGTTGCCCCTGCCTCAGTGGCTTAGCTTTGAGACCAGGGGTGTGAGTGGGGTGTGGACCTGGGCACAGGGGCCCTTGGTGGCTGCAGCAGGTGCCCCATTGGGGTCTGCGCAGCGCCCGTGGCTGCAGAGCGATGTCCCAGGTGTTCCCACAAAGGTGGGAGATTCAGCCCTGAGTTTCCCGGCCATGAGAGGTGGGTTAGAAGAGGGGAGCTGGGGTAAGGTCCCTGCCCCCTGAGCCCCACCTGGAGGCCTGGGGCTGAGCCACAGTGTCGCCTCCTGGGACACTTTGGGTTCACCTCTGACTTGGTGGGACCTCTGAAGAGGCATGGGGGTAGAGGCACTGGGGGAGGGGCACTTTCGCCACCTTGCAGGGCGGAGCCAAGCTCCCACCCTTGGCCTTACGCAGAGTCAGCCCAGCCTTGCCCTGAGTGTGTCCTACCTAGGAGGGCGAGTGACACTGCGCTGGCCTGCTCCTCCCTCACCTTTGGATCTGGGCAGCTCAGCAGCACCCTGCACCCCCCTGTGCACAATGCCTGTGTCCACTGTGAGCCTAGGCTGGGTATTAGGGTGGTCCTCCCAGCAGCACGGAGGTGGCTTTTTCCAATATGGCTGTGGCACAGAGGCAGAGCCCATGCTGCAAGGGCTGGGACAGGGGAGGAGGGGCCCTGACATGGGCCTTCGGGGCCCAAGGGCCACTGGTGGGTGGCACAGGCAACCCACTGGGCCCTCTTCGGGTCAGTCTGGCCTGGCTCAGGCAACTAGTGGGGAGTGTATGACAGGACCTGGCATGGTCCCATCTGGCATCACATGCTGCCACTCTCAAGGCTGTAGGACCTCGGCTTGTGACTCTGAATCTGTTCTGCTTTCCACCTCCTCCCTCTGAGCTTTTGCCTGGGAACGAGCCTTTCCCACAGCCCCCCGAAAGGGAGCGTTCCTTCTGGAGAAGGTGGCCACCGTCTGGCACACCTCAGCAGGCGAGGTCTTGCCCAATGCTGTACAGTCAGGGGCAGAACAAGGACTGGAGCCCACTGGAGTTCTGGACTTTGGGGCAGAGTGCCCTCTGTCTGTGCCTGGGTGATGCCTTGTGCTAACCTGGCAGCATCATGCTCCTGCTCTCTGGCCTGTACTGGGGGGCCGCAGCTGGTGGCTCTCAGTTCAAGCTAACTCAGGAAGCAGGTGGGCTCGGGCATGGGTGCGCCCTCCGTTCTGACAGCTCTTGTGGAAGGACGGGTGCCTGGTTTCTGCAGAATAAGCTGTGGGCCCGGAGGGCACAGAGCACTCCTGCTTTGAGTGTTGGCTGGTGGCCCCCTCGGCATGGTACTCTGTTTTATGTCTTGGGGCGTGGTTGGTGGTCACAGTTTTATGGGCAGATGCTACTCGTTTGCAGCAGGTTGTCACCAAGGACACCAGTAAGAATTCTCTGTCATAGGCTGCTTCTTGCCCCCAAGGAATTTTTCAATAGAAAAAAAGCATCAAAACCTCTGGTAGCCCTGGGAGGTGGCCCTGGAGCGGTCCCTCTAGTGTTCTAGACCTGGTGGCCCCAAGAGACATGGTTTGCATGAAGGCCCCTGTCCCTACCAGTGCCTTGGGCAGCATCCTGAGCCCCCAGCCACCCTCTCCCAATTTTGGTGCTCTGCAGGGAGGTAGGGGAGAGGATGCTGGGGGCTGTGGTGTTGCTGTCCCGGGTGGTTGGCGGGCACAGAATGGGCGCTGGGATGTTGCTGCGCCCGCATGGCTCTCTAGGGTGGACCTTGCACACCTTGCACCACTGATTAAAGGCTGGACAGACAGAGCTGCAGGGTGCCCCTTGCCCAGGGTCCTGGCTGCTTGGGGGGCAATGGAAGCCACAGACACCTGTCGGCTCCTCAAATCCCACCAGAACATCAGAACAGGACCCCAAAAGGGCTGGACGCGGTGCTCCTGCGGGAGGGGAACCTGTTTTCCTGCGCAGACTCAGAGGTGGAGACTTGGGGACAGGTAGGAAGGAATCGGGCACAAGCAATAGAATAAACCCGTACTGAGCGGGTGCCACCCGCCAATGTCCCAGGCCACCAGCTGGGAGGGCAGTCTCCCTGGTGCAGTGTTCTTCCTCCAAGCCTTTCACTGGGCGGCAGGGCTCAGGGTGAATGCTGTTTTATGGAGGCAGTACTCTCACCCAGTTGACTTCCACAAGGACTCCTCATTCCTCTGCAGAGGTCTTGTACCCAGGATATGTGAGGCTGGTGTGCGTGTTACTCCCACTGTGCGTGGGGTGGGCAGGTGGGAAGGTCCAGAGAACCTGAGCTGCCCCAGCGCTCCTGACCAGGACGGGTAAGGCCGGGCGCTGCGCTGCCCGGCAGGCGCTGGACTCATCCAGGGCCCCCACCCCACTCCTGTGCGTCTTCTCCGAGGACTAGTGGAAGGGACCTCTGAGCAGGAGGAGGGTGTGGTGGGGCCAGGTCACTGACCCAGGTAGGTGCCTGCTGGCTCCCCAGCAGGGGGCGCAGTTGGGCAGGAGGAGGACCTCCTGCGGTGGTGCTCATTTACCCCATTGTGCTTTGTGGGATATTCAACCCAAGGAATGTGGTGCCCCTGGCCGAGCGTAAGAGGAAGCCCAAGTTCTCCAAGGAGGAGCTGGACATTCTGGTCACGGAGGTGACCCGCCATGAAGCGGTTCTCTTTGGGAGGGAGACCATGCGGCTGTCCCATGCCGACAGGGACAAGATCTGGGAAGGCATAGCTCGGAAAATCACCTCCATCAGCCAGGTCCCCCGCTCTGTCAAGGACATTAAGCACCGGTGGGATGACATGAAGCGGAGGACCAAGGACAAGCTGGCCTTCATGCAGCAGTCGCTGTCCGGCCCTGGGGCCGGGGCCCGTGCGCCCGCCATCTTGCTCACCGCCCACGAGAGGGCCATCGAGTCAGCGCTGCTCATGGCCCGCTCGGGGCATGGCTTTCCCGGGGCCGAGCTGGACGGCACTGGCACCGACAGCCCGTCGACCAGCTGTGAGTATCGCCTGCCTGGGCGCCGCCCAGTGTCCTCTTAAAACCCCTTCTCTCCCATCCTCCGGCCTGCCCACTCCTCCCACCCTCGTGTCTGGCCTGTCCCCCCTCCTTCTTGTACCTTTATTCTGGAGAATTCCCTGAGCAGCTCTGTGCTAGGAAAGACAGTAGTGTGTAGAATTCAGCAAGGGCAATCGAAATACGCCGTGGTATAGAACGTGGGAAGTATATCACAGTGAAAGACACAGGGCTGCCAGCAGAATCCTTCCCCTCACTTCAGATGTGTTGATCCCATCCCTCTTGCCACGTTCTGAAGCAGTTCCAGAAGTCCTCTTTCGTGAGTGTCTTTAAAGGGGTGATCAAAAATCTGGTGAACGTTGTTGCTGTCACCCAGCACAAGGGCAGGCTGGTAAAAATACGATGCTGTGTCCTCCCTGCCATTTTCACTAGCTCTGGGACTTGAGACTTCTGGTTCTTCCCAAAAGTCAGAATAACCGTGGCAGGCAAGTGCTTGAATCCATTCAGAACATCGAGGCGTCCACAACCACACCAGGAAAGGCATGGTGCAGGACTTCCAGGATTGCTTCAGAAAGCGACTCAGTCTGTTGCAAGTGAGGAGGAGCGCTTTGAAGCAGTGTATCTTTTACTATAATAAATTTTTAAAAATTTAAGCATTTCTTGTAATTTTTGACCAGATCTCGGTCTATGGAGCCTGCAGTGTGGACTTCCTGGATTTGTGGCTCTAAGCAAATGGAATGGAATAATTGTAATGCTGAGTGTGTAAGGGAGGCCTAAGGCTGACAGGGTTACAGAGTCTGGTCAGCAGGGACTTCCAAGGCTGAGCCCTGGGGCCACCCTGGGCCTGGCCCTCTGCAGCTGACATGATCTTGATACTGAGGACGCCCTCTGCACCGCAGGCGGGCGCATTGCGTGCTTTCTGTATTAGGCTTGGTCCTTGGGTTGCAGCAGCCCAGCCTGAGAGTGAGCGGCTGCAGGAGGGAGGGTGTGGAGGAGTCAAGCAGGCCTGGTGTGAGGCGCAGAGGAGGGGCGGGCCAGGCGTGCAGGCTGAGAACAGCATGTACACGCCGCAGCATCAGGAAGGCACTTGGCACGTTCCGGGAACGAAACGGAGGAGCCAGGGACGCCCTGGGGTAGCAGGCAGGGGGAGGAGCAGGGCCTGGCCCCGACAGATCGGCTCCTCTCTCTGCCTGTCTGGGCCACTTGCGTTGCTTCTGTTTTATTTCCTGCACGCCCATCTTGTGTGCCCAGCTGCCTGCTTTCTGGTTCTCCCCGTTTCTGTCTGCCACAGGCCCTCTCCACCACGGCCCCTCTGGTCTCCCAGCTAGCCCACCCCACCCCCACCCCTCACCTTCATGGTTCATCCTCGACTCCCCTCCACTTCCTGCATCTCGCAAGACCTTGGGGCTGCCTTCTTGCTGGGGTTCATCAGAAGGTGGGGCTGCACCCTGATCCCACTGTCTCCCTGTCTGTCCCCACCCCGCTCTGTCACAATCTTCCACAGACTGGGGGACCAGGAGAACGCCTGGTCCATGAAGGCCCCGCCTCCCTTCCCAGGCCACTTGCCACGGGGATCTGCTCATTTCCTGTTTGCCTGGGGCTCCCGACAGGTGGCGATTCCCAGGCCTGGGAAGGGATGAGATCAGCTAGTCTGGCCCAGGAATGAACCTCTTGAAACAGAGGTGGCCTGGGAGGGATTCGGAGCCAGCACTTGAGACCGGGTCCGCCAGCTCCCTTGAATCTGGGCTTGCCCAAGTCTCAGGTTCCCCCCAGTGATGAGAGAAATGAAGGACCCAACATCCAGAAAAGGGGATGCCCTGATTCCCCTCACCCCAAAGCTCCCGGGACCCTGAAGGCTCACCACAGAGAGCCTGGCTGGAAGGAGTGCCCAGCCCTGCTCATGACCTGCGGTACAGCCCAGCCAGGGCCTCGGTGACTTTGGAAGGGGAGGGGAGAGCATCGCCCTGGAGGGCGTCCTGCTTGTTACCCCGTCTGGGATCTTGGGGCAGAGGAAGGCTGTCATGCCACCAGGAAGGCTCAGGTGACCCAGGCCCTGCTGCACCATCCTCACAGGGGCCCTGGGCCGACCTTGAGGTGTCATCCCTGTGGTGTATGCTGTTCCTTATGTGACAAGCACTTGTGAGTAGGGATGTGATGCACCTGGCCTGGCAGCCCAGCTCAGGGGACAAGGGGACCGCAGGGCCAGTGGGCTGCTCTGCACTGTCCTGCCCGCTGTGGTGCCACCAGCTGGGAGCATCCTCGAGCTGCCTTAAACCTGCAGATCCTAGCAAGGCTGCGAGGCAGTCCTAGCAACCAGGGAACCACGGGAGCCAAGCTATGGGGACTGTGGTGTTGGATGCCTTAGGCAGATGTCACGAGGTCTGTGACCTCAGCCATTCTTTTCACAAACCGACCGGTGGCCACTAATTTGGGCAGGAAGATAGAGCGGCCACTGCTGTTCCTCTGCAGGAAGCGACTGTCGGGCTCATCATCTCTTTGGGGCCTGGGGCTCCAAGCTCTCTTGGCCTGGACTCTTTCCAGAGTGCAGCTATTCTGGGGGAGAAAGGGGACCTGCTCGTGTGCTCAGCTCTCACACCTCAGGGACCCGGGGGACAGGCATTTCTCCAGTTTAGGCTGAGGGGTGGCAGGGTGGGGGGAGGCTGGGATGTCCAGGGGAGCATCCAAGCCCAGGGGTGCCCCTTCTCCCTGTTGTAATCACTTGTCCGTCTCTGCCTCTGTCCCCAAGATGATGAAGATGATGAGCTACCTGGGCCCTCGAGCCAGCCTCTGCAGGAGCCCCCGAGGCAGTCCCCAGAGGAGGAGACCCTCACAGCCAGGCCTGCCCTGCTCCGCTCGTCTTCCTCCTCCGACCAGTCCGAGACGCTGGGCCCCAAGCCGGAGGCCCTGCACCGTCCCTCTTCCCAGGCCCAGGCTGCCTGTGCAGCTCCACAGCCACAACCTGGCTCGCCCACCAGGGCCCTGGACTGGCAGCTCCTTCACATCCACAGCCGACAGACAGAGGTGTTCCAACGCTTCTGCCAAGAGCTGATGACTGTGCACCAGGACATGGCCGGCAGCGTGCATGTCATCGGCCAGGCCGTGGCCGAGCTGAGCAGCCACATCGGTGAGATGTGCCAGACACTGAGAGAGATCCGGGACGGGCTTCAGGCTTCTCAGCAGGGTCCAGGAGAAGGAGCCCCCGCGGGCTCCACCCCCCAGGCTCAGACACCCCCTCTGGGTCCCCCACCAACACCCCCAGCTCCAGCTCGAGCTCCAGCTCCAGCTCCAGCTCCAGCTCTGGCACGGACTACCAGGTCTCGGAAGAGGAAGCACAATTTCTAGCCCAGCCATTCTGCTCCAGGAAGAAGAGACATGGAGGGGTTGTCTGGCCTAGCGACGGGCCAGGCCCAGGACTAAGGACCCTTGTAGGACACTGGGGCACTGTCGCGTCCTCGCTGAGTCTGGGTCGGCTGCCTGTGCTCTAACAGAGCTTGCGTTGAGCCCATTCCCTCCCTGGTCTTTGGCGGATGCGCAAGATGAAAGAACAGCTGTGCGCTTGATGCTTGCTTGGCCCAGAGGCCTTTGTCCTCCTCTCGGTCTGTCACCCACGGCAGCAGGCCTGGAGCAGAAGGGCGCAGAGTGGGCAGCATCTGAAAGGATCCTGCTGCCAGCCTGCTTCGACCTCGGGCCGTGGCCCTGACTCCAGTCCCCAGATTCTGCCGCTTTCCCGGGGATGTGGCCTGAGGGTGCTGGGCCCAAGCCCGGTGCTCCAGGAGCGGTCTGTCCTCCTCTGCTCGGGATGCTCAGGCCCGTGGGTGGTGTCTTCCGCTTGCCCGTGTGCAGTGCGCGTGCTCCGCTGCTGTGCTTGCCTTCCGTGGAGTGTGACAGGTGTCAGGAAGGAGGAGCCCGCGTCGTGTTCTTAGAGCACTTTATGCCTTTCTTGCACTTTGCAGACCTTACGTGATCTCAGGGTGTCCTCGGGACAAGCAGAAGGGCAGCTGAGCCAGGCATTACTACTATTAGTGTCATCTGCACTGCATAGATGACAAATGACATAGCCTTTTAGTGGGGGGCCAGGACTGTGGATTTTGCCAGTGTCTCTGTCCAGAGGCCAGCTCAGTGCAGTGGGACCAGGGAGTCCTGCTCCTCATTTGGCCTTCGAGTGGCAGTGGGGGCAGTGGCAGCACTGAGGTGGATCTGCTGTCCCACCTGGCCCTGGGCTGCATGGTCAGTGGCTAGGGACAGGCAGGGCCCAGGTGTCAGGAGTCCTGCGGGACTTGTGTGTGTCTCACATCCCAGCATGCCTTGCCTCTGCTCGCTTGGGCTGCACCTGCACTGGCCACCAACATCTCCAGCTTCGTGTTCCATTTTGGGGTGTGGGGAGGGAGCAGGGGTCTTGCAGTTAGGGAGGGAGGCAGCAGGTGGCAGGTGCAAGCTCAGCCTCTGACGGGGGCCTGCCTTGGCTCTGTGTCTTGTCTGTTCCGTGGCCTGAGGTCCAACCCTCAGATCCTGCAGATCTTTCCTGTCCTCTCCCGCCTGGCCCCTCTCCTCCTGCCCCCTAGAGCCACAGCAGGGGCAGGAGGCTTGCTGTACCCGATGCCTGTGGAGGCTGTTCTGGGGCTGCTCATAACCCAGACCACGCTTTGTCCCACACAGAGAATGGAGGGCTCCCGCCATGTCCCTGTGCCCTCCGCTTCATCCCCCCATATCCTTTGGGGGCTCCTGCCCCTAGACTGAACGCAGCCCTGTGGCTTGATTATTGCCTGAAATTGCCCTGCCTTCCTATGTGGGAGTCGAAGATTGCCTTCCAGCGTCTTTTTTGTTAAGATGGCAATAAAAAGAAATTGATCGCACACTTGGAAAACACCCAGGCTCCAGGATCGTTCTTTGGTGTATTTTCTTTTCCTGCTTCCTATGGAAACCTCACAGCCCCAAAGCTAGGCTGAGTAGTTAAAAGAAAAGCATGGTGGGGAGGGGGGCCCCAGTGGCCCCTGCATTTTCCTGGTCCCTGGAGCCACAGGGCTGCTGTCCAGCCTCAGCCAGGCTCTCGGAGGTGAGGACAGGAGCGAGGGAGGCAGAGTGCCCACGCACAAGTACAGTGTGTTTCCGTTCCTCTCATATCAGAAGTGTGTTAGAGCTAAATTAATGTCACCTTCTGGTTCCCTAAAAGTCAGTTAAGGTTCCCAGGGCCCTAAGCATCTTTCCTGGCAGGAGACTTCATACAGTCAGGACTACCCATTGGCAGAACGTTTGAAGGACCACCCTGAGACAGGAACTGCTTTGGGGCCTGGATCTGAGGTCCCTTTGTCCCAGGCGAGGGCCTGCCCACCAGCACGGCGGAGGCTTGTCCCAAGGATGGAAGCACCCTGGCTCCCACTTGTCCTAGAGAGCTCGCTCCCAGCAGGGGGCCACGTCTTGATTAGGAACCCCCTTTCGGGGGGGGGGGGGTTCTCACCTACCTTTGGTTTTGCAGTCAAGACCATCTACTGTAGTTCCTACCCTAGGAGCCCAGCCAGAGCTACCAACACTGTCCAGGTCCAGGGAGATGCCTAGATGCCCTGAAACTGGGCCAGGGTCTCCCCTCACCCCAAGGATCAATGTGGTTGGCTGGGAAGGGAGGGCCCACGCTGGAAGATACTTGAACCCTGAAATAGGTCAAAGCTAAAGGGGTGGCGAAGTAGAGAAGTGCATGGTTTGCGATGGAAAAGATTTCCGTCTTGTGTTTTGGCTTCAGTGGGAATCGTGAGGAGAATGCGGCAAAACAGGAGGAAATGGGCAGTGGCAGGAAGGACGGGCACCCTTGCCGGGAGGCCTCTGCTGTTGAGAGGATGGCCAAGTGGCCTGAGGCTCAGGGGACAGGTTCGTGTCCCAAAGGCCCTCTCAGCCCAGAGACCTAAGGTGCATGGGAGCCCGGACTCCAGACCCTTTCTTCTTGCCAGTCTTTGCCATTTCTGCCTCCCTGGCCTGGCCAACTTCCTATCCACTGCAGAGCAGGAGGGGTGGCCCTGCCGTGGGTAGTGACTTCCGGCCGTGGGGTGGGGATGCACTATGGATTATTTTCATTCCATAATCATTTCCTGGCCCAGCTTGAAAATCTGGTGTGCTTGATAAGACCCAGGGAATGAGGTCTGAGAACTGTCTGCATGCTGTCTAGCTAGTACCCAAGGTTGGCTAGGAAGCTGGAATTAAAACAGTGCCTTATCTTCTTGAAAAGTTCAGCCCAGAAGCCCCACCCTCACTGCCACTGTCAGTTACCCCGCACCTTGATTGTCTCTGAGGTGCCCATAGCTAGGGGTGAGATTTAGGCCACTTCTGGGAGAATCTCAGCTGGGCATTTTCCACCCGCTTCTTATGTCTGCTGTCCGGCCAGGGAGTGACCTGGTTACTCAAATCTTGCAAACAGCTAGCTGCTTGGCCACAGCGAAGAATTCCTACTCCCTGGAAGCCTTGAGCTCCTCCAGGAGGACTCTGCCTTTCTGTGGTCACAAGATGGGACAGAAATGACTCTTTCTAAAGGGGTTGTCACGAATGGGGACATCGAGGTTTTGAGAACCAGTCAGATCATTAGATGGTACAGCAGACTGGGACTGGTGCTGGGATGTGGTTGATTTAGCCTTACTCAAAAGTGACACAGCATCTCCTCCAGGGACAGGCCTGCTGTGATGCACCAGGGGTTGCCGTATATATCGTAGTTTAAGTGCCAGTTTTTTTTGATCTGCCTTTACAAATACAGATGGATCCACGTGACTGGGGGGTGCTGTGTAAATACTGCTTTCCGTCGGGCAGAAAACACCAGCAGATGGAAGGGGAAATTGCTTCGAGTCTTTCCAAACTTTCCGACACATTGCGGACGATGCTCATCTGGAGAAAGAAATCCTTGTGACACACGTGTCCCTCAGCGCTCTTGTCCTTTCAGCACTGAGTGCTAGGGAAAGGGCTTGGCCTTTTTTAGAGCTTGGCCACTGTTTAGAAATGGAGAAGAGGGGGTGACAGGAAGCGGGTTGGCTCGCCCTCGTGCTGGCTGGAGGTTGACTTTCTGTTGGTGTCTGGGAGCATCTGGAGCAGTGTCCCTTCTTGCTGTGCTGGCCACGAGGCTGAGTAGAAGGGATGCTCAGCCCCAACCTGTCACTACACTGGGGCTGGAGAGGCACTGAAGTGGTGGTCGGCCGGAGCCTCTGTGGGACTCGGGCCCACTTTCCCTTCCCTTCTGTTCTTGCCTAGCGGCATCCGGGTTGGGTATCACCAGAGCATGTTCACAGTGTGGGGAGATCAATGCTTCTGTCAGATACAGAGGAGAGTCCTGATGTGTGGGGCCGAAGCGCCCGGACCAGGCCCAAGTTCTGGGGATCTGAGCACCATTGATTTTTCTCCCGTCCCGGGAAGAGCTTTGTGACTTGCCTCTCTGGTGGGCCAAGCAGCCCAAGTTGGAGTCTGCTGTGCCGTCTGCCTGTGCTTGCTTCCTCTGGGCTCTGTTCTGCTCTCTGCTGCTGTACTGTCTGCTCCCTGGACCCTCCATAAGGGCGCACCCTGCCCCAGGGCCGAGTGGCAAGAGTCCGCCAAGGCCTCTTCAGATGCAGGCCGGATGCATGCAGGCGTGGCTGGGGCGCCTCCAGTGTAGGGTCTCAGTGCCACTGCATCCTGTTACTGGCATTTGTCTATTTTCTGTGTGTGGGAGAGATAAACTGTAAAAATTGCTTATTGAAGAAACCTGAAAAGTACAGAAAATTATGAAGAGATCCACCCTAGAATGGAAAATCATTGTTAAAACGCTGGTGTATTTCCTTCAAGCAGTTTACCGAGGCTTGGGTTTTTTTAAGCATGACTGAAACCAGTATGCTAAAAAGCTTTTGCTCCTATTATCCTCCCTCTGCATGATGACCCGCACTGTTTTTGCTATGTCATGAAAGACTCTTTGAAAATAATTTTCCTATAGATGTTCCATCAGGCAAAGGCACCCTTGTTTACTAAACCAGACATCTGGCATTCGACATTCAGCTATTTTGGCTTTTGCACATTATAAATAACAAAGCTGCCAGCGTGCTGGTGCGCAGGGCGTGCGGACTTGTTCCATATCTCTTTGTTCTGAGTCCACACTGCCAATTTATTTCCCAAAGGGGTGTGGCAGGTTATTCTGCAGCATGGCTATGGGAAATGCCTTTTGAGGCACCTTTACCATCATTCACATTAAAAATTCTGTGCTGATGAGACGAGGCACTGCTTTATGTTTGTTTGTTTTTTTTCCTATTAGTGATGCTTAATACTTTCCATTTACTCATTGTGCATATGAATTCTTTCTGTGAATTCTTATTTCTCCTGGACTAATTTCAAATATGATTCTTTGGGCTAAGCCAAACGGACCGTGGGGTTTCTTTTCAGGCTGTGGGATACAGTCCTAGTGTAAGGAAAAGGTTATTTTTGGCTACCTGTCTCCTCGGTGCCTATGTAGCACAGAACCTGAAGAACGCAGTTTCCTGCTGTCCTTTGACCTGGGTACCCCCCACCCCCACCCTTCTCATCGTCCTCACATCTCCTGGAAGTGGAGAAGGTGGCAGGTTGGATGTCGGAAATGTTTTAGGGGAATTGGAGGAGGGCGGTGTAGATTCTGAGTTTAGCAGGGCTTTAGGGGTTTCCTGAGTTGCTGCTTTCTGTGCTCACACTGGAACCTTGAGTTACAGTGGAAAAGCAAAGGCCACCCAGCTGCTTGTCCTGCGGGTTAGCTGTGTGCCCAGGGGCGAGCTGTCTCCCGGAGCCTCACTGGGCTTACGTCATTGAGTTACATAAGCCAGTGGCTGCCAGCCTATCGCCGTCTGTTTTTTACCTTCCTCTTCTGTCCCACGGGTCAGAGGTTTTACTCCTTAGCACGTGGGCGACTTCTGCTGGGCTTTGTGGTTACTGAAAACAGCCCAAGGACCCCAGCTGTACTTACTGCCTCTATTGGCCTTAGAAGTCCAGGGACCCCTGCAGCTAAAAATCAGTAAGAGATGAGCTGTTGTTTTCCAGTGGCCTTTCCATCTAGTGTTGAATCTTATGTTTATGATAATAGATGAGGGAGGCGGGGCAGGTGTCATTTCCAGCCTCAGGGAAGAGATTCTTGGAGCCCTGGAGTCACAAGGAGTTTTGGGACTGGGCTGGCCACGCCCAGTGCTCCTTTCTGGGCTGAGAAGGTACTCTGTCAACCCCCTCTGCAATATTATGGAACTGCAATCACGCCCACCTGGGCCTACCGAGGGCAGGCCCTCCACAGGGGGTGGCCCATGGTTCTCACCTGTCCCCTTGCCCTCAGGTACGTGGTCATCTCCCGAGAAGAGAGGGAGCAGAACCTACTGGCCTTCCAGCACAGTGAGCGCATCTACTTCCGGGCATGCAGGGACATCCGGCCAGGGGAGAGACTGCGGGTCTGGTATAGCGAGGACTACATGAAACGGCTGCACAGCATGTCCCAGGAAACCATTCACCGCAACCTGGCCAGAGGTGAGTGCACAGACCACGCCCTTCAGAGGCCACGCCCACAAAGGATCACGGGGGGCTACCAACACCAGGGCCACGCCCACTCTAGCAGAGTGGGCCAATTCCCGGTGAGGCCACACCCACAGGAAATGCTGACCCACAAGCCCAGGGAGGCCACGCCCACACTTCCGGGAAGCCTCGCCCACTCCTAGGGAGGCTAGGATCCTCCTTCTAGGAGCTTCCTGAAGAAACCCTTGGGAAATGGGTTGAACCAGGAGTGGTGTGAGCCAGGGCGATTCAGGGAACAGATGAGCTAGATCTGAGGCCAGGCAGTGACCAGCTTGTGTTCTCTTCCCTGTGGTACAGTCTCACTGTGTGGGAAGAGGGACAGAGTCAACACCAGGGCTGTCCCCCAGTTTGAACTGATGAACACATTACAAACTGTGGCTGCCTCAATAATGCTAGCACTAGTGGATGACCTTCTTTCCTGTGTTTGGATCAGGGTTTCTCTGTCCCCCTGTGTGACAATCACGTGAGTAGTATCTGCCCATAGGTGGGTTGTCCGTGGAAGTCAGCGGAGGAAGGCACACTCCACATCTTGAGCAATGCCTGTCTAGGCCATTGGAAGCTCTCAGTTGTAACTATTGATACTCACGATCCCATGGGAATTATTAGCCCCATTTCACAGATGGATAAACAAAGAAATAAGTAAATACAGTGATTCATCCAGTGTTAGATGGCTAGGAAGGCAAGGCTAAGTCTCTGAGTTGGGTTTAAATTCCACCTTGCAGTGACCTTTCTGACAAAACCAGTCTCCCCCCTGCTTCCCTCTGGCCTCATGGGTGGTCCTAATAGCATGATGTGCAAGTACATTCCCTTCCGGAGACTGAGAAGGCGGGATAGATGCTGTGAGGTGTGGGCACTGAAATCGTTCCCCAGCTTCGAGCCCTGGCTCTTCACCCAACCCTCAGCCTGGCCCCATACACCGGGGAGTCCACATCCTTCTGTCCAGGGGACTTTTCCTTGCACGAAGGCCACAGATGGAAATGCCCCCATTCCACCTGCTCCCAGAGCCCAGGCTATGCCCAAGCCCCCAAATACTGTGTTCCCAACCAACCTCCTTCATGGCAATGAGTCTTCGTTTGGAAAACGAGTGAAGAAGAGGAGAAGTGGGTGCAGATGACGCCCTGAAATCAAACTGCCTTGAAGGCCAAACCAGAACAAAGTGCGCTGTTCAGTGCACAGCTGCTGCCTGGCTTGGTAGAAGGTATCTGGTGATTGGTGGGAGACCCAGTAGACAGAGCGTCTCTTGTCTTCTTTGGACGTGAGTGTTGGGCGCATGCTGATTTCCCCTGGCAAGGTACACTTCTATGATGAAGCTACGATTCCCATTTGACTTCTGGATTCCTCTAAAAATGTCTAAATGTGGTAGGTGCTCAGAAGATCTTGGCTGAGTGGATAAAAGAGAGAAGTGAATGAAGACAACCAAGAAGTTTCCAGAAGAACATACCGCTGGAGGAAAAGATAACCAAGAGAAGCCATGTCTGAGGATGCAGGCCTCACCCGTAGGCCATCACTTTCTTGAATCCTTCTGGATCAGTCAGGACCTTTTATTCCCCTTAGTGTCTTCTTTCAAGCGCCTCCACCTGTGTCATCCTCAGAGAGCCCTGTGGCCCCAGGACACTGGTCCAAGAAGGATGTGAGCTTCCAAGAATTGTGGCTCAAAGGAGTCATGAAAACCAACGGGAAAAGACAAGTACTGAGACGTGTGTCCCTGGCCAGGCTGAGCAGTAGGCGGCAGGAAGCAGTGGAAAAACACAGCAGGATGGGCATGGGGCTTGGTGGCATTCCAATGTTTCTCTGCAGCCTTAGTGTTAGCAGATCCCGAGCACTTTGGGTGTCATCATAGATTGGCACGCCAGTCCCTGTGCTCAGTCACACAAGAGCATGCCTAGATGAGGTGTCCTTGTGACCAGAAGCTGGTGGCCCGGACAA
Organism: Capromys pilorides; assembly: GCA_004027915.1. Lineage (NCBI taxonomy): Eukaryota > Metazoa > Chordata > Mammalia > Rodentia > Capromyidae > Capromys > Capromys pilorides. The sequence continues at coordinate 45,736 of PVKN010001467.1, forward strand.
GTTACCCGTCCTTAGTAGCAAGGAGGAATGTGGTTTGGAGCCTAGCACTACTTTCTGAAAAAGTGTATAGATCATTCCTTTGTGGTTGTCTTTAAAGAACGAGGTGTGTCTCCTGCTTGGGTTCAGCATTTTCATGTTGCTTGATCTACTCTGAGTCACTGATTCACTTGGAGGTTTTTGTTTTGCTTTGTTGCCCCCCCTCTCCCCACCATAGTTCATGGAGTCAAATTCACAAGGCTGAGAAGTTATTTGTCCTCCTGTGGTTTTTTTTACGAGGAACTGAACTCAGGACCTTTCAATGGTCAGGCAGTCACTGTGCCACTGAGCTATATCCCCGGCCCTCCTAAACATTTTTCATGGATGCCTGAAGTGTAAAAAGGTCTCCTGTTTATGTGATGTGGTTGACTTGGCCCTTGAACAGAGAGACAGGAGGAGCTCTGGTCACACAGCTTGGAGTTCCCAGCATCCTCAGCTCTTCGCTGCCCGACTGGTCCGGGAGATTCAGAGATTTAGAATGTGCCAGAGCCTTGCTTGATCTGCATGACAAGCATGTTGCATTTTTCAGAAGTTCCCTTCATTTCTCCTCTTTTTGTAGCTAAGCTGCTACAGAAATGCAAGCTGGGCCACCCAAGTTCTAAAGCTTGGGGAAGGAAGTTATTCCTTAAGCATTCGGGTGAGGACAGAGAAGAGGCATCTTGAATTGATTAAGGCTGTTACTGGTAGGAAACCTGTAGTCAGACATGGGGTGGGGCCCAGCACCCCATGCCAGCTGTGGGCAGCCAATCCTGGGCGCCTGCAGGGCTTGCAGGGGCTCTTGGCCTTCACTCAGGGCTGTCAGCAAATGCAGTGTGAGCAGAAGCCTGGATGAAAGGTGCATCCAGATGATGTCACTGGTCTGAGTCGCATCCCTCACGATGCTTGCTGTAAGAAATCTTTGTGATTTCCTAGCTGCCACAGGTGGCTGTCAGAATCGAGGGCTGAGGACCTAGGCCTGTTTTCTTAGCATCGCTCCCTCGGGAAGTATTAACACTCACGCAGCAGCCTGTGATATGGCACGGTCCAGGCTCAAGTTACGCATTACTGGGAGGTCGCCAGAGCTTGTGGATTAATTCACAGTGCTCAAAAGCCAGTGGAGCCTGGTGTGGCAGTGACCCCAGCTCCTCGGGAGGCTGAGGCAGGGGGATGACCTGGTCAAGGCCAGCCTGGGCAACTTAGTGACGTTTTGTCTCAAAAAAAAAAAAGTGGATTGAAATGATTCTAATGATAGAGAAAAAACAGGAAAAGACACATCTTTGGTGAGGTAAAGAAACACAAGGCTGTCTGGGGACTGCTCTGGGTCATTGTCACTACCTTGCCCTTTGTCTTATTGGAGGCTGCCACCCTGGATCCTCTAACTGCTGTGGTGGCTCTGCCTCTCTTCTGGCGTCAGGTGTCACCGAGGGCCACAGGATTCCTGGTCACACATCCTCACATAGTGCCAGGCTTCTGATTGCCAGGCAAATTGGACCTCTCCCTCAGCGGGCTGTCTCCAGAGCGGCCAGGTGGAGCGGGGCTCCCGACTTTCCCTGTGTATCTGCTTTGAGTCACTGATTTCCCTGGAGGCCCCCTGGGATGGTGCTATCTACGCGTCTGATTGGCTAGGATACGGGCTTCGAGGATGGTGCATAAGGTAGCACCTCTCTTGAAAAATCGTCCGCTCACCCTCTCCTGTAGACTCCACTCACCTTGTAAGTGCAGGCCTCTACGCAGCAGGCTTCTTCTGAGCCGCCCTTTCCTGAGGACTCGTGCTGTTCTCAGGGCCCTAGGACTAGCTCCCCCAGTCCTGCATCTGATCTACCGCCTTGTTTTGTCTCACCTACCCCAGAAGGCCAGAGTTTTATTTTCTGTCTGTTTCTCCTGTGAGGGCTTTTCCCCATGTCCTTACACCCTGGTTTTCCTTCCTAGGAGAGAAGAGGCTGCAGAGGGAGAAGTCTGAGCAGGCTCTGGATAACCCAGAAGACCTGAGGGGTCCCATTCACCTTCCTGTGTTGAGACAGGGCAAAAGTCCCTATAAGCGTGGCTTTGACGAGGGGGATGTGCAGCCCCAGGCCAAGAAGAAGAAAATCGACCTCATTTTCAAGGATGTGCTGGAGGCCTCCCTGGAATCGGCAAAAGTGGAAGCCCACCAGCTGGCCCTGAGCACCTCGCTGGTCATCCGGAAAGTCCCCAAGTACCAAGACGACACCTACGGCCGGTTTGCTGCAGGCATGACCCATGGCATGCCGAATGTCAGCTGGACCCAGGGGGAAGGGGACTGGAAGATCCCCCAAAGGGTTGCCAAGGAGCCGGAAGACGAAGAGGAGGAGCCGGCACCCTTCAAGGCCGACAGTCCTGCCGAGGCCTCCCTTGCGTCCGACCCTCATGAGCCTCCCACCACCTCCTTTTGCCCTAACTGTATTCGCCTAAAGAAGAAGGTCCGAGAACTCCAGGCAGAGCTAGACATGCTTAAGTCTGGGAAGCTGCCTGAGCCCCCGGTTTTGCCACCACAGGTACTGGAGCTCCCAGAGTTTTCGGACCCTGCAGGTAAGTTGGTCTGGATGAGAGTTTTGTCGGAGGGAAGAGCACAGCGGGCTGTGCGGAGGGTGGCCTAGCGCTCCGTGTTGGCGCCACCTGCCGGCAGACCCGAGGAGTGCAGTGCGCCAGTGGCCGCCTGCGTGGGTGGGAGCCAATGGGAGCCGGCGACCTCGGGTGCCAGGGGCAGGCCCGCTTGCAGCTGTGGTGGATGCTTTGCGTGTTGCCCATGTATCCTCCTTGTTAATAAAGGACGTTCCGCTGCAGGAGGGGTGTGTGCTGTGTTCTTGACCCGTTGCCTTTCTCTGGTGGTCTGGCTGGCGCCTTCTCTCAAAGGTGGTGTTGTCTATTCCAGGCCCCAGGGAGGGTGTTCTTCTGGGGGATTCCCGTGACGCCCCTGAGTCAAGGAACACAGCCTCTTCTTCTCTTCCAAAGTCCGTTCTGCCTCACACGGTTCTAGTGCCCCAACCTGGCACCCAGGGAGTGCAGGGCATTACCACAGTCCTTAGTTCAGGATGGGAAGGGTGCAGGTGTTCAAAGCAGGCATCTGAAGAAAGCTGCTGTTTGGCCTTGGAGACCCCTGGGGGCCCCTCCCAGCTGCCTTCAGGCCAGGCTGCCTTCCACGACCACATCAGGGGGTGTCCTACAGGTCCAGGCCTCCGGGATGACCTAGAGGTATGTGGTGTGTCTTCTCCCCTGGTCAGATCTTCTCTTTCCGTTCATGCTGCCTGGTAGATAAGGGACATTTCAGTCCCTCCAGCACCCACAAATGGCAGGTGAGGGCAGGCAGCCTGGAGCGTGGGGTGGGGTGTGGGGATAAATCTACAAAGAGAAGAAGTCACGCGTGGAGAACAAGAGTGTTTAGAAGTGAGTTCCAGGCTGGGATTCCACCCGTCACCCGCTGCACAGGGCTTGGTTTTACATAGCACGGCATACTTCTGGGCAGTGTTTGCTCTGATTCCTTTCGGGAAAATCTGTTTCCCCCACCTGGAGTAACTGTTTCTTTCCTGTTTGTCTCGCAGCCTCGGAGAGCATGGTGTCGGGCCCTGCTATCATGGAGGACGATGACCAGGAGGTCGATTCCGCAGATGAGTCGGTTTCCAATGAGATGATGACGTCCACCGACGAGCCCTCCAAGATGTCGTCAGCCACGGGCCGCCGGATCCGGCGCTTCAAGCAGGAGTGGCTGAAGAAGTTCTGGTTCCTGCGGTACTCGCCCACCCTCAACGAGATGTGGTGCCACGTGTGCCGCCAGTACACGGTGCAGTCGTCCCGCACCTCGGCCTTCATCATCGGCTCCAAGCAGTTCAAGATCCACACCATCAAGCTGCACAGCCAAAGCAACCTGCACAAGAAGTGCCTGCAGCTCTACAAGCTCCGCATGCACCCCGAGAAGACGGAGGAGATGTGCCGCAACATGACCCTGCTCTTCAACACCGCTTACCACCTGGCCCTCGAGGGCAGGCCCTACCTGGACTTCCGGCCACTGGCCGAGCTGCTGCGCAAGTGCGAGCTCAAGGTGGTGGACCAGTACATGAACGAGGGGGACTGCCAGATCCTCATCCATCACATCGCCCGCGCGCTGCGGGAGGACCTGGTGGAGCGCGTCCGCCAGTCGCCTTATCTCAGTATCATCCTGGACGGCCAGAGCGATGACCTGATGGCCGACACAGTGGCCGTCTACGTCCAGTACACCAGCAGCGACGGGCCCCCGGCCACCGAGTTCCTGTCCCTGCAGGAGCTGGGCTTCTCCAGCACGGAAAGCTATCTCCAGGCTCTGGACAGGGCCTTTTCAGCCTTGGGCATCCGGTTACAGGATGAGAAGCCAACTGTGGGCTTGGGTGTGGATGGGGCCAATGTCACCGCCAGCCTGCGGGCCAGCATGTTCATGACCATCCGCAAGACGCTGCCCTGGCTGCTGTGCCTGCCCTTCATGGTGCACCGGCCTCACCTGGAGATCCTAGATGCCATCAGTGGGAAGGAGCTGCCCTGCCTGGAGGAGCTGGAGAACAACCTGAAGCAGCTTCTCAGCTTCTACCGCTACTCGCCACGCCTCCTGTGTGAGCTGCGCTCCACGGCCGCCACGCTCTGCGAGGAGACCGAGTTTCTGGGTGACATCCGTGCCGTGCGGTGGATCATCGGAGAGCAGAACGTCCTCAATGCTCTCATCAAAGACTACCTGGAGGTCGTGGCCCACCTCAAGGACGTCAGCAGCCAGACGCAGCGGGCAGATGCCTCGGCCATCGCCCTGGCCCTGCTGCAGTTCCTCCTGGACTACCAGTCCATCAAGCTCATCTACTTCCTGCTGGACGTGATCGCCGTGCTGTCGCGCCTGGCCTACGTCTTCCAGGGCGAGTACCTCCTGGTGTCCCAGGTGGACGACAAGATCGAGGAGGCCATCCAGGAGGTCAGCCGGCTGGCCGATTCCCCGGGCGAGTACCTGCAGGAATTTGAGGAGAACTTCCGGGAAAGCTTCAATGGGATCGCCATGAAGAACCTCAGGGTGGCCGAAGCCAAGTTCCAGTCCATCAGGGAGAAGATCTGCCAGAAGACCCAGGTCATCCTGGCGCAGAGGTTTGATTCCCGGAGCCGGATCTTCGTCAAGGCCTGCCAGGTGTTCGACCTGGCCACTTGGCCCAGGAGCAGTGAGGAGTTGGTGAGCTATGGCAAGGAGGACGTGGTGCAGATCTTTGACCACCTGGAAGCCATTCCCACCTTTTCCCGGGATGTCTGCAGGGAAGGGCTGGACCCTCGGGGGAGCCTGCTGGTGGAGTGGCGGGAGCTCAAGGCCGATTACTACACCAAAAATGGCTTCAAGGACCTGATCAGCCACATTTGCAAATACAAGCAGCGGTTTCCACTCTTGAACAAGGTCGTCCAGGTCCTCAAGGTCCTCCCCACTTCCACCGCCTGCTGCGAGAAAGGCCGTGCCGCCCTCCAGCGAGTCCGCAAAAACTACCGCTCCCGCCTCACCCTGGAGCAGCTCAGCGACCTGTTGACAGTCGCCGTCAATGGACCCCCCATCGCCAACTTTGATGCCAAGCGAGCCCTGGACAGCTGGTTTGAGGAGAAGTCTGGCAACAGTTATGCACTGTCGGCCGAGGTCCTCAGCAGGATGTCGGCCCTGGAACCGAAGCCCATGCTGCAGAGCGTGGACCACAGGGCCGTGTTTTACCCAGACATGTAGGAAACCCGCACTGCAGAGTTCACTAAGCTGTTGAATATTTTTTTAATCTATACTCATAAGCTTTGATATATTATATAAATATATATTATATTATATTATTATTATTATTATATATATATATAAAAACTCACACTGAAAATTTTTAAAAACCAAGGTGACACATCCACCAGAAGCTACTGGGAACTTTCAGAAAAGCATAATGTCAGAAACTGACTCTTGACTCCACGTGGCAGCTGCAACAGACATGGCGACTCATTCCCACTCACAGAAGGCTATGC